>LPNX010898639.1:547491-817163 GCA_001517045.1 Pseudotsuga menziesii
ACGGGATTATATATTGTAAATAAATAAAGAATAGTTATGTAGGAAGCTGGACAGTTACATAGGAAGGTGAAAACGCTGATGAAGCTCAACCACCACATGTAATGTATAAATGAATGCATTAGCCATGAATAGAATAGAATCGGGAGTTATTACCTATCAATTTGAATATATTGTAACCATTTCCCAAGAGCAGGTATTCTGATGTTTTATTGTGATTCCTTGATCAAAACCCCTCCAAGAAAAACAAAATGGTATATAACAAAACACTCAAAAAGAGTGTCCCAACTATTAGGGAAAAAGCAATAAGACACTGTGGTAATGTTTAGTTCCCTTCTTTTTGTAAATTGTTTCATATGAACAACTAAATAAGGCATCATGGTAACGTGGAATATTACACCCAGAAGTAGGTATCCTTTAAAAGATGCATTCCCATCTACTCAAAGGGATGATGCATGGAAATAGAACTGTATTCAATGGATTGGCATTGAAGTACAAAAATATTCAAATACATAATACTAAACAACAAAGAAACTGGATAATGCCAAAACGAGAATCAGACCCACATCAGCGGAAGATCATCCTTCTTGTTTTTGGAGGAGGCCCAACCCTCATATGCTAACTCCACATCAACTACAACAACCTCCCAGCCATCATTTTCAAGGTATCTTTTCTTCTCATAAATTGTCAACTAAATACTTGGAAGTTAATCATATAATGTCTGTGCAAGAGGGATGCATGTCAATTGTGTCAAATTTCTCTCCCATCCCTCATAGTCCAACGAGATCTATGACTAGGCCTCCATATATAAATATAGTAATCCAATAATGAAAATACTCACACACAAGAAAAAATAATGCCGGTACCAAAAGGATATTTTCAAAATGTGTATGCTATAAACCAAGTCTTGAATTCGGCAAAAAAATAGGCATATGAAGAGAATTACATAGAATAAATCAGGAAAAATTTGGCAAGTATAAAAATATAAAGATAAACACAAGTGTCTGTGGATGCTAGATGGATACTCTGTCATCCTTTAAGTCTATTTGTTACTTGTAATCACTCTGGAAGCAAGGATATTCACTTGAATTGACTGTAAAAATGGAAAAAAAATCATTATTTAAAACTTTTAAAGGATATTTATCTACTTCGTGGGAGAGTACAAATTCAAACCACCAATTAAACAAGGGATCACGAGTTTGACTCATGTTTTCTGAGTCAAGCTCTGCCAACTGCAATTTTGACTCAACCAATCCATAAAAACTCTTATGGGGGCCAGTCCAAGTCAAAATTGGGATTAGGTGAGTTTGAATCTCATTCCTTGTGACACTGCTATAAGCTCTATGTTCCATCAGATATATATAAGAGTACCAAATTATGGTGTTGTTATCTACCAAAAATAATTTATTTTCATATGAAGAATTTAATTCATGCAATGAGGGATATGATTGTCACTAATAGTTTGAAAGCCTCTGTTGTTGATAAAAATTTCACAAAGTTGTAGCTTCGGTGGCTTGGGTGAGGATCAAAACATCTCATTAGCCACCGACAGACTTACAGACTACAGTTTCCACAATCAGATGAACTCTTCGGCGATAGGAAGAACTAAAGACAATGTAGCGGCAAGGAAAATCTGAAAGGTTCCACAATGTCGGTGATATGAAGAACTAAATGTTGTCAAATTCAAGTATCTGAAATCGAAACCACTACTTGATAAGGAGTTAGAACTTGAAAACAATAACCATCGATGAGATAGTCTGCTAAGGAGCCGAAACGATGGAAGACAGAATTACTATGGGTTCCGCCATCAGATGGACATTTCAACAATCAGAAGAAGTAAGGGCTACATATCGGTGAGATAGTCCACTAAGGAGTGAAAATGATTGAAGACAGATGGACAAGGCCTCTGATCAATCAATAGAAAATCATCTGCGGTTGGAGGAACTAAGGACAACAGATCGACGAGATAGTCCACTAAGGGGCCACAACGACGAGAGGCAGACTGATAAGGCATCAGAGCCTGAAGACATAAATCATTGGCAAGATAATTCATTAAGGAGCCAAAATGACGGGAAACAAACTGACTATGGGTTCTGCCACAACAAAAAATCATCGGCGATCAGAAGAACTAAGTACTACGCGTCGAAACTAGAAAACACTAATCATCGACACAATAATCCACTAAGGAGCCATAACGGTTGGATACAGACTGACTACAGGTTCTAAGACAATACAGATTCATCGGCGATCGGAAGAACTAAGGGCTACAGATCGACAAGGTAAAGCTATGCAGCCCCACAGTGTCGGTAAGGCAACAGATAAGGCCTCTAATCAATGAAAAAAATCATTTTGATAGCGATAAAACTAGGTCGTTTCACCTCTGAAACAACGACGGCATAATAGTTACGCGCATCAGCAAAAAACAAGACTTTCCATCGGCAACGTAGAGGACTAATGCCCTGATTCCTTTGAAAAACAACTTTCAACAGCAATAAAACTAGGTCCTTTCACCTCCAAAATAGTGGCATCATTTCGTTCTAAGGCTTCGACGGGTTAGAGGTCAGAACTTCTGATCGACGACTGCGGTGACAAGGTAGAAGAATCCAGTGGATTAAACAAGAAAGGCCGCTTCAGTTAAACACCGAGACACTGGCTATTGACAGCAATTTCACATTGAACCAGCAGTGGTGATTATGGGTGACTACTGCAATTATTTAGTATTCACTCAGTGAACTAGATCTTCACAATAGATAGACAAATAAGTTGGCAAGGGTTTGAATCCCTAATCTTAGAAAACTATCACTTTCAAGTATTTTTTGTGTAAACAGATCAGATTTTCAGGATCTGTCATTTTTGTAGAAGGCTATAAAGCCCATGATCGATTTTATAATAAAGGTTCAACTTTAGGGATTTGTGAGCCAATAATGCTTTCAAGATTCTCATTTTACTCATTCATTATATAAGCTCTTTTGTTGTGATCTGTTCAGCCATCATCTCTTTCTTTACTGTGTTTATGCCTGAATATGCATTTAGGTCATTTTCAGATTTATTAAAAAGCCGATAGCTATCATCCTATTGGTTTATTAGTGATATTTGATTTATAAATACCATCCTTAGTAGGATTAGCCATTTATATGCATTTGTTATGTGTGTAATTCTACCAGCCTGGTGAGTTCTCCATCCCTGCACCTTATTGTCAAAATTTTGAGCAAATTACAACTAAAATCCTTGTAAACGAGTGAGTTTTATGCATGCCTTGAGAGTAGGAAGGTTACATAGGTTGACTGAATTGACCCATATCTGAAAACCCCAAAAAAACAGTGTAAGTTACCAAGCATCCTCGAGCTACAACCTAGAGGAGTTTCCTGGACTGATAACATGTGGGTTGAGGCAGATGGAGAGTTAGGCGTAGGAAGATAAATTGTTCGGTGAGTTCTCATATTTGACCAAATCACCTTTACAATTATATATGTGAAATGTAAAATACAACATTATAAATATAACACAAGTTTTCCATTTGGACTTTGTCCAATAGGATTGACGATTAAGTCCCATTATTTCCTCCCCGCTAAAGAGGAAATTATCTTCAATTTCTATTGACAATACACCCTAGGACAAAATAGTGTGTGTTGGATTGACCCATGTGGATGTTGGTAGAAGGTCAAGAAAACCATATTATAAAGTAAGAGTGTCAAATATGAGTGGAACATGTTGTTCAATTGTAGTGGTGAGAAGAAGAAAAACTGTAAATGTCCTACTTGCAGAAGAACCAAACTAACTGTGTGTTATTCATGCACCTATGCAGAAGGGTTGACACCTACATATCCTTGGGTTGAGGGGAAAAAAAATAGGTTTGTTATTAGAGGGATATTTAACATAATTTTCTTTGTGGTTGAGCTAAGTTGAGCATTGTTTTGAAACAAATGACTGTTAGAATTTTCACTTAGTGGTAGATAGTGGACCTCCTTGTTGCACTGTGACCCTATGGAGTAGGTTGTTAGAGAAACTATTATAAGTTTAGAGAAAGTCAACTCAAATGAAATCTACCATTTCTAATTCTTTTTTGGAAAAATTTTATCCATACTGATGGGATATCAATTGGCTAGTTGACCAAATCTATCCTGAACATACTAATTCAAGATTGGTTCCTCACAGAACTGGTCAATCGATTGGTTCAGGAATTGAGTTCTCCAACCCCATAAGACTTGCTGGGAAGCATCCCAATCAACCTAAAGAAACATAAGAAAAAGAAAACTTGCAAACCCTCCTAAAACCCTAGATACAACTTTATAAACACTTTAATCCCAACCATGTCAATATAGATTCTTGAAGTTAATGTAGTTACGTTATCCTAAATTTTAACCTTAAAGTTTAATATAGGACCCCCATTTAAGGATGGCTGGTGATGAAATCAACCCATCAAATCCACATGGAGAACATAAAAAAATGTGGTACATTTTAAGCTTTCAACACACTTCAACAAATTTTTACCATCTTAACATATCTACACAATTAAAACCCATGTACCCCTTCCTCCACCCCTTGAGCTGGGAACTGGAGCATTCTAATGTTTGAAACCTAGGAAGGAAATAGGATTCTCAATGCTTCCAATTAATTGAAACATATAATCTGCTCGGTGATGCCAACTGATTGAAACCTAGGCTATAGTATTCCTAATGCTGCCAACTAATTGAAAACTATAGTATGCCCAGTTTTTCCAACTAATTTAAACTTTTAATATTCCTAATGCTTACAACTAAATTTAAAACACCAAATAACACCAATTGTTGAAGCCATTCCATAAGACAAAGAAAATTCAAATTTCCTAGACTCTACCAAGTCGATCTAATTTCTTTCCCTCTCCAAAACCAACGAATTCACACTTATCTAGGGTCTGTTTTTTGGGTATATGTTAACACCCAAAAAGTGTCCACTACCTCATCTACCTCACTACATGGCTCATTTGTCCATTTTCCTACTATTTTTCCATTAAAAAACCCAAAAAATCCCACTATAAAGCCTCCAAAAGGCCTAAAATGCCTCCAAAAGGCCATAAAACCATCAAAAAGCTTCAAAAAGGCTATTTTCCTCCAAAAATATCCAAAATTCCTCCAAAAATAGCAAAAAACCCCAAAAGGGAAGAAAAATATAAAATAATGAGGAAAAGGAGGAAAAAACCCTAAACAGCAAACCCTAACCCTAAAACCGCATGGTTTCCAAAACCATGGGCCGACACTCCACCACTATAAATAAGTGATGGAGACCCCTCATTTCACATCCACAATCACAAGTATCCTGCCTCTGCCAAAATTGCTCTTGAAACCCTAGCTCACCCTTGAGCTACTTTCACCATTGAGAGCCCCTTTTGGCCCATTTCCACCATTGGAGAAAGAGAAGGAGCAGCTTGGAGCTCGGAGCCACCTACTCGGACCAGCGCAAAGGGCTTCACCAACCTCCACATTAGAGGTCAGATCAATAAAAAATCATTCTTTACTTTTTGTTGTTTTGCTTCATGAACATGTTTAGATTAGTTTTTATTTCTGTTTAGCACTTTTTATTTTACATATTATTGAACTGCTACTAAGGAATCCATTCTCCTTAGTAGGTGCTCATTCACACAAGCTAGGGGTAAAACCCTACCTACAGTTTTGGCGACTCTGCTGGTTTATTTTCTGCAATAGTTTTTTTTTTCCTTTCGGCTGTCGCTTTCGGCCGCCGTAAACCGCATTTTTTCCCTCCGCAGTCACGTCTCGACCGCGTCTTTCAGGCCCTTTCCTGCGACCCGACCGCGGCTCTTAGACTTTTTTCAACGCCCTACCGGTGGTTTCAAGTCTAATACCTGCGATCCGACCGCAGCTAATCAGCCTGTTTGCTGCGATCCGAACGCGCCTGTTGGCGGTTTTACCCGCGTCCCGACCGCGCCTTTCCAGCTCTTAGCTGCGACCCGACCGCGCCTTTCGTCCCTTTTCCTGCGGCTTGACCGCGTCTTTTTTCCTGTTTGCTGCGTTCTGACCGCCGCTGTCGGCCAGAAAGCCACGACCTGTGCGCGCCTGTTTCCTTCAAACCTGCGGTCCGACCGTGCGATTTCGCCCCAGACCCGCGATCTGAATTTTGCACTTGTTCCTGCTTTTGAACCCAGCCCCTTTGCTGCCATATTTTCTGCACCTGCATAGCCATCTGTTCTACCTGCAGCCCTACAGCCTTTTCTGCAACAGCATTTTTGTCCCCCTTTACAGATTTTTTTTTTTTTTTTAAATTTTTCAGCATTGTTTATTCAGAAAATTTTGCATGGTAAATTTTTTTTCATTCAGTATTATTGTTATTTAGGAAGTTGCCCCCGTGGTGTGTGGCACTTCTCTTCTGGGTTCATAACCTCACGAGCACACAATCTGTCACCTAATTCAAGTGAGACTTAAAAACTACTTAACTCAACCAACATTCTAACCCCACTTGGGGAACACAAAAGAATTTTTGTAGTTAGGTAGGATCGGGGGGTTAGGCTTCCAAAAACACCCCTCGGTTACTTACACTTGAGACATAGTTGTTGTCCAATTAGGGAACCAAAATCCCCTAGTATTTTTTGACACTGTCACAACCGGTTTATCAGAGGGCCTCTCCCTTAGGAGGCTTGAAGTCGTGAGATTGGTTCCGGAGGCCTGAGTGGAATACCGAACTCCATTTAGTAACTGAAGGGCTACCTTTCGCAGTTCTCGGGATATCCCTGTATAGGGGTATTGCAGTTAAAGGACCAAGCGGCAGATTTACCTTTCTGGACGTGTCATGAATGGGGTATCTTAGTTTCCATTCTTCTAGGATTTGACTACCCGGTGTCGCTCCCGGTAGGGGGATACCTTAGCCACTTGGATTTCCTATTCATATTGTCTGACTTGGATTTCATCACCTTGCAGAGGATATGTCTAGTTGAGTCATAATACTTCTAGTTAGGTGTTTGCATGCTCCCTTACCTCCTTTTGGTCTAGTGAGTCCACCGTTTTTTACTTTTAGAAAACCTGCTGCTTGTTGGTATTCTGACCATTTTTGTTGACACTCCACCTATTGTAACACAGCTATTACAGTGGGTGTTTTGAGTTGATTGTTGGCCTAAGTGCCCTATTTTTTGAGCTCTCCTTCTGTACACTCGGTTGCATTAGGGTTTTTGAGCTGTTTTGTAGTTACCTCAACCCACAGAGATTTGGCACCATTTGTCACCATTGAGTCCTCGAGACATTCTCGGCGCCTCAGAGGCGAGTCCCCATAGCACGGTTCACTTGACACCACCCGTCATCGCCACAAATCATCATCACTTGATACCACTTATCATAGATCTCAAGCCTTGTCACTTGACTCCACTCGTCAGCGGCATAGGATTCCGTCACCAGATACTAACGCCCCTTATTTTACCTCTGATTCTAAGCCAGAGTCTGAGAACCCCCTTTACACTGCCCCTACTAGCCCCATGGATGGCGTGACTCCCACTCCCATCTTGGTAGGGACCGTTGGTGGCACATCCACCACTACACCAGTTACCACACCTGCTATGGGTATGCCCTCCATGGGGCCCCCATTTACCGTTCCCCTCACGGCACCTATTTCCGCAGCAGGAATACCTATTCCCACTCCATCAGTGACTCATACCACCCACGGTGGTGCAGGTCCGTCCTATACCACCTTAGTTCCCCCACTTGGGGGAAACCTCCCTCACATTACCCCTCCACTTGGGGGCATCGGCCCCAACTTAATCCAACCCACTACCGTATCACATCCTTCGTCCAGTTTGCCATTCATGGCTAGCCTCAACCTGCCTGACCTAGCCAGATTAACCAACGAACCCATCCGACACGACCCTGCGTGGCCTCACATGCCCACCAAGCTCCCCTCTGACATCCCTAAGTTTGAGGGCAAGGCAGGTGAGGACCCACAAAACCATATCATGTCCTTCCATTTATGGTGTTCCTCCAACTCCATAGTAGATGACTCTATTCGCCTCCATTTATTACAGCGCACTTTCACTGGCTCTGCTGCCAAGTGGTATATCGAGAAACCCCATGGAACCCATGCCACCTTTACGTCCCTGGCCTCGACCTTCATCCAGTTCTTCCAGTTACCTATCCGCTATGATGCAGGCGTTGAGATCCTCCTGTCATGCAGACAGAACACGGCTACCCACATCACAGACCACATTCATTAATGGCGTCGATGCTGTAGCCTATGCAAAATCAAGTTAGATGACCGGATCTTCCTAGATTGGTTCCTCAAATCCCTCCTTCCTATCATTGCTAAGGATGTGGCATCCGAAAGACCCGAGTCTGAAGAGGAGGCTATCCTTAAATCCCAACAGTTCGATCTCATTTACGCCCAGTCGGGTTATCTTTATACCATAATACCTGACCCCCCTCGCAGCGATTCCTCCCAGCACGATGCGCCGGGGGCATCCCACGCTGCCGACGGCATCATTGGCCGTGTCTCTTCGCAGCCTCAACCATTTTCCATAGCACGTCCTACCCCTGGACCTGACCCTTCGTGGGCTACCTCACAGTCTGGAGCAACCAACCCATATGCTCCCATGACACATCACCACCATTCCCATGGACCCTCATGTCCACCTCAGTGTTTCGGTCATATGATTCCCGCTTACGCCCCCCCGGTCGCACCTCAGCCCTACTATCACCAGCAGGCTGCACCAGCTCCTGCGTCGTCACAAGCCCAACCTCATTATTACCTGCCACAGCCAGCCCCTGGAGCAAACCCACAACCCGCTCCACAGCAATATCAACCACCCCCAAAAGTAGCTGCACCCGTGCAGCCTCCACCTACACATCATCTACCGCAGCCTGCTCCCGCACCTGCGCAACCTCAGAATCCACCTGCTTCCCAAGGGCAAGTTTACACCCAACAAAACCCGCAGCAAAACCAGAATAACCAACGCAACCAGGGCCAACAAAACCGTGGCAGGGGCCGAAATCGTGGGAACAACCAACCTACCGAGCAAGCTAGCCAACCCCCTAATCCCCCCGCTAATAATAATGCGGCCCCTACTAACCAAAAACCTGACCGCCCGCCCAAGCAGGCTAAAAACCCCAATTTGCGAAAAAACTATCCGTGTTCTATTTGCGGGGTCTATGGCCACTACACACATTTTTGTCCACATATGGAGTGAGTGCGGCAACTTTGGGCTGCTGATGCACACCGCCAAGGGCAGGCGGCTCCTCAAGCACCACCCAACCCCCCACAACCTCAGCAGCCACCGTTGGTGCTGCAAAACCCCTTACCAAACCAAGGCGTAGTGAACACTGAACCGTTGGCTCCCCCTCAAGCTAACACGCCCATCCAACAACAAATCACTTACGCTGCTCCTGATCAACCCATGTTTGACTCAGGTACCCACCATTTGTTGATGATTTCCTCCGATGAGGTCAACCTCCAGACCCGGCGGAACCAATATGGCTCCACCCCTGAAGCCCCTCCCGCCGATAAACCCACTAACGCTCATCCCGCTGATCAGGCATTACGTATACCTCCACCTCCACTAGATGGCGCCCCCAAAGCACCTCGTTTCCCACTTCGCCGTATCAACAACAACCCCAATGCTTGAGCTGCGTCAAACTACAACATTGTCGATGACTTAGCCCAATCCCCCGTAGCCATGTCTGCGTTAGAAGTCTTAAAAAACTGCCCTTCGCAGCACAAGACTTTACTCTCCGCCATTGGGGCTATCAATCCAAATGATTTGCAGTTAATGGCATTTGATTTGGACCTATCCGAACCCCGCCTGCCTTCCACTTTGGCATTCCAAGTTTCTGTTTCCATTCAGAATTTTGTCCTCCATCGATGCATTATTGATGACGGTGCCTCTACATGTGTCATGCCCACCTCCATCTGGCAGAAAATGGGATCCCCCCCTCTCCAGCAGTCCTCTACTGTGTTGAGAGCCTACGACGGCCATTCAGCTCAACCACAAGGCCTATTAACTAACGTCCCCATCCAGCTGGCTGGCAAAATCGTCCTCATAAACATCGAGGTTATCAATGCACAGCTTGATTACAACCTTTTACTTGGCCGCAGCTACATGTATGCCATGCGGGAAGTTGCTTCTACCATTTTTCGTACCATGATGTTCCCCCATGAGGGACGCGTGGTCAAGGTTGACCAACTCACTTACCATGATCCCAATGCCCCCGCGGCACCCGAAAATGTTCTCCCCATGGTTGAAAAAACTGTTTCGGGTGCCACCACCTCATTCGTTTCTTCTATAGGGACTGGCGTTTACTCAGACACACCAATGACCTCGACCTTCCCATCTATTCCACCCCCGTCACCTGCTACTGAAGTGTCCGACCTATGTACCCTGTCCCATAACACGCGAACTCCTACTAATCAACCGCCCTTGTTGCCTCAACCCCCTTTGGTACCTAGTCACATTGGTGCTACACCCATCCATACCATTCCTTTCCTCTTCCCTCCCTCAGGAGTCGTTAGCGCCCCGGTCATGGCCACCCTCAGCCTTCTTGGGTTAACCTTAGGATTACCTGTTTGGTATCTTTCGCCTCCCGTTCGTCCGCCGACACCAGACGTCGTCCTGCAATCGGTGCAACCCATTGTCACTACTAGTCAACCACCTCCCGGTGTCGCTACCCCATCATCCTCCGCGAAACCCCCCCCTCCTCTTACCAAACCCACTGGGGGCAGAGGCCCCCAACCTTACACTGTTGTCCCACCTCCTAAGACAGTCAAAAATCCCCCTGTGTTTCGTGCTCCTTCCAAATGCGCGTTGTGCGACGAGTTGGGCCATGCAACTCACTTATGTCCTCAGTTACCGTCGTTACAAGAATACATGCAAATGCTTGACGACGACCCCACTATCTCAGTTGTCCATATAGATTCAACCCCTAAGCCTTGCGACAAATCCCTGCGCACTAACCACTCTTGTGCCCTATGCGATGTTTATGGGCATTACTCCCATCACTGTCCCGATCTCCCCGAGTACAGAGTAGCTCTCTTTGAGATGAACAATCTAGATCTTGAGACGGCACCCCTCACCATTGAGGAAATCCACCCCCCAGTCTCTTCCTCTTCCGAAGAGGTTAATACCATTTATATGATATCTTCTGTCACTACTCCCTCGTCAACCGATTTGATGACACAAACATTCCGTACTGATGAGGAGATTCTTGAGGCTCTCACTGCCCCAGATTATCCCTGGGATGTCATGCACCATCGTTCCTACTTCCTCCCAGATGAACCCTCCTCTAACACTGCTCCTCAATTTGCAATTGAATCCAAAGACTTCCTTCCCCCTAAGGTCGACTGGTTCAAGGACCCTATTCCTACTCCTGACGCCTTCGAAGAGGGTAACATGGCCAACATCTCACCTGTCATCCAAATTGATATCGCTGCCCTAGGAAGCACCCCCGAACTCATCACTTTAGGAGCCTCTTGCAGTGAGCAAGAGATTGAGGAATACAAAAAACTCTTCAGAGAAATCCGTCATGTCTTTGCCTGGTCCTATACCGAAATGCCCGGTCTTGACCCTGCCATTATAGAGCACCACATTGACACATGGCCTGATGTACCCCCCGTTCGTCAGAAACAGCATCCCATTCATCCCTCAAAATTATGAACCCATACGAAGTCCGTTTTTCGAACCGTTTCCACCATTGGAATCAGCACAACGAGCCCGTCACGTTGGTCACCTCGTTGCATTCTTTTTCTACGTCATTTTTTCCCATTTTTTAGACACCGCTAGTCGCCTCGGTTTGCGTGCCACTTAGGCCGCTCTCCATTTTTAACACTTTTTATATTGCCGGATTCATTTTTTTGAGCTCGTGATGATGCTTGAGATCATTTCTCGCTCTCACTTGGTACAATTTCAACATTTTGTCCTGACATCTTGCTGCCTCAATGTACGCGCCACATCGGCCGCCACCCGATTGTTCCATACTTTTTACATGAGCCATCCACTCCTGCCATACTGCAAATGTTCGGTTATTTTGCCACCATTCATTCACCCCGCAAGGAGGCCCACCAGTGTTCCCCCCCACCCTCGTTCCTGGTCATCATAAATGTTCCTTGATTGAACGCTTCCTCCTTGCCTTACCATTCCATCAATTCAGAGTCTTCTTATTTTCTTTCAGACTCCTTAAAATTGAAAGCAACCACGAGCATGCACTATCCTGGGCTCGTAAAATCCACACGACAGTACCATTCCATTAATTCAGAGTCTTCTTATTTGCTTTTAGACTCCTTAAAATTGAAATCAACCACGAGCATGAACTGTCCTGGGCTCGTAAAATCCACACGACAGTACCATTTCACTACTTCAGAGTCTTCTTATTGCTTTCAGACTCCTTAAAATTGAAAGCAACCATGAGCATGAACTATCCTGGGCTTGAAAAATCCACACGACAGTACCATCTTATATACACACTTCTTCTACTTCCCTAACCCATGAAGAAGTCCCCCCGTGCCTTCTGGCACTATGATCGATCCTCTCGGCAGCACCCCCAATCAGGTCGCCTTTGTTCAGAGTGTTGTGCAGTCTCCTGCCATTTGACCACAGCATTGAGTCTCCCTCAGCCCAGTCACCCTCCCAGATCCCATACAGCTATGATCCCTTTACCACCAGTCAGTTTCACATGCTGCCCGATCATCCCCGCCATCATACTCTGAACAAAGGAAGTTTGAGTCCACCCACTCTACTTGCCCAGTTATTTACCCCAGTTTATCAACCCTGCCATCAGTACTATCACATTTCGGTTTTGCACCTCGCGCTCCTGTCTAGGAAACATCATTGCCTTGATAGTTGCAAGTCTTCCTCTGTCGACGACAGCCCCTCTATTCTAGAGGATAGACCCAGAGGTCCCTGCGTCTTGGACCCATCACCATCTGTGGTGAGTGCCTACGGACCATTTTGGGAGGAGTCATCATTGCCTCTCCGAATGGTTGTTTCTCACATGCTCGACTTCAGCACCTTAATCGCATTGTTGAGAATCGCGCAGGATGTATATCCCTTCCATTATGTGTCGAAGACCCCGGATTTCCCCCGACTCTAGCACATTGGTGAGTCACTTTGTTCCCGTGGATGTCCGGGCTGCGTTGGCGATTGTATTCGGAAGCCATCCAGTTCCATGCTTCCTTGAGTACCCAGTTCAGTTCCAATTTAGCGTACCATTACGAGTATGACCCTTGTCACTCTGATCCAGCAGCTCATCAGTTCCTTTGGTACCACATTTAGTAGCACTGCTGTCATTCCAGTGCAACAGTTGTTCAGCTCAGACATGGTCAGCCCAGCAGTATGTTCCATATTTGTGTCCCTTCTGGACTCTTATGATATACACAGTGGTTTTCTATGTATCCTACAGGTCCTTCTTTTCGGGCTGCACAGTTACTTTTATGTATCTTGATACAAGCATGGGTATGCCCGCCTCATCCATATATTGAGATTCTTCCTCATTTAGTATTTGAGGCCATGTATATGTCAGGTCCCCATATTTTGGACCTCATTGTTATTAGCATGTTATATCCTGATACGAGCATGGGAATGCCCACCTCATCCATATGATCAGATGATTCCTCATCCATTATTGAGGTTATGTACTTTTCAGTCCTTGCAGTTGGTTCGGGATCGTTGTTCTGGGCTTCAGTTCGTTTCTTCTCTTCTTCACACCCCAAGAAAACCATATATGACTTATGATGTCCATCGGCCATACGATGAGCTCCTGCCCTCGCACATCAGGGGGCAATCTGTTAACACCCAAAAAGTGTCCACTACCTCATCTACCTCACTACATGGCTCATTTGTCCATTTTCCTACTATTTTTCCATTAAAAAACCCAAAAAATCCCACTATAAAGCCTCCAAAAGGCCTAAAATGCCTCCAAAAGGCCATAAAACCATCAAAAAGCTTCAAAAAGGCTATTTTCCTCCAAAAATATCCAAAATTCCTCCAAAAATAGCAAAAACCCCCAAAAGGGAAGAAAAATATAAAATAATGAGGAAAAGGAGGAAAAAACCCTAAACAGAAAACCCTAAACCTAAAACCGCATGGTTTCCAAAACCATGGGCCGTCACTCCACCACTATAAATAAGTGATGGAGACCCCTCATTTCACATCCACAATCACAAGTATCCTGCCTCTGCCAAAATTGCTCTTGAAACCCTAGCTCACCCTTGAGCTACTTTCACCATTGAGAGCCCCTTTTGGCCCATTTCCACCACTGGAGAAAGAGAAGGAGCCGCTTGGATCTCGGAGCCACCTACTCGGACCAGCGCAAAGGGCTTCACCAACCTCCACATTGGAGGTCAGATCAATAAAAAGTCATTCTTTACTTTTTGTTGTTTTGCTTCATGAACATGTTTAGATTAGTTTTTATTTCTGTTTAGCACTTTTTATTTTACAT
Organism: Pseudotsuga menziesii; assembly: GCA_001517045.1. NCBI lineage: Eukaryota > Viridiplantae > Streptophyta > Pinopsida > Pinales > Pinaceae > Pseudotsuga > Pseudotsuga menziesii. Next base: position 561,885 of record LPNX010898639.1, read on the forward strand.
ATTATTGAACTGCTACTAAGGAATCCATTCTCCTTAGTAGGTGCTCATTCGCACAAGCTAGGGGTAAAACCCCTAGCTACAGTATATTCAGCAACAACATGCATTGAATGTAGGGAGAAACAAGTTGATTACAACAGTACATTGCACTTCTTTTTTGGGTGAGCTACATCATATAAATTTTTTAGAAGTTTCTTATCTGATTTCTGAGGAGTCCATAGTCCTGAGGTTTGAGAGAGTCAAAATATCTCAAGCTAGTGAAAAGAGAGCTCTGATTTTTTTGTTAAGCTGAGGTAAATTCGTGGGTAAAAGGGAGTATAAATAGATTACTAAAATAAGTGGTACATTTCTCCATCCACGGGAGTAGGGAAACAACCCACATATGATTAGTGAAGAGAATAAAACTTGGTTTCTAGTCCTTTCTCTAGTTTTGTCTGTTATTGAATGAGATTGAACTCAATGAAACTTACTAATACTGAATGAGACTTGGTACCTGGTCCACAAAAATAGGGATTAAACCTATATATGATTGATGAAGTGAAGTAAAATTGATTTTTAGTGCTTTCTCCGGTTTTCTTTGCTATTGATTGAGTTTGAACTCTAGGGATTGAACCTATATATGATTGATGAAGTGAAGGAAACTTGGTATCTAGTGTTTTCTATAGTTTGCTTTGCTATTGACTGCGTTTGAACTCATCCTTACTCTTATTTCCACAAGGAAATTAAACCAACATCCAAATACCCTTTCAAAGAAGAATTCTTCAACAAGCTAGAGTCTACAAGGAAGTTGAACTAACAAAGTGATGTCTAGGTAGAAGTGCAACAAATTAAGTGAGTCCAAGTACTAGCCTCTAAAGGATTTTTTTTAAGGAAACTTCCTCAATATGTATTCCAAAAAGAATATGGAAAATCACATGCAATTAAGAGATTTCCACAAAGTAATCCAATCAAGTTCTAGAAGCTACCAAGAGCCAAACATCCAAGGGTATTGCCTCAAATGTGGATGATAGAAGTAACTTCCAAGTAACAAGGAATATCCATGTTAGTTTACCTCTAAATGATAGTCACATGGTTTTGGCTTCATAAAGAAAAACCCAACAAAGGAAAAGATAAAAAATCAATCCCCCATGATAGGGCACACCTCCAATAAAGTATAAACAAGGGCTTATTTTATGAAATAATACTCCTTTAGATGAAGCATCTCACCAATGAAACATATAAGAGATTTAAGAGAAATATCAAACAAATGGTTCTCCTAAATTAGGGTACATTTTGAAAATTTATGGAAGAAACTCCAACAGGGTACAACATCACTCTTCACAGGATTCTGTTACAGGGTTCCATTACAAATAACCAACAACTACTACAAGAGACAATCATTCTTGATGCCGAGAATGCTTAAACTAGTGAAGTTTCACTAATGTTTGTTGCTATTATAGGGTACAAATATGAGGTTTTAAATATTCTTTTGACTATTGTTCCCTAAAATGTCCTCAAAAATTTTCCAACTTTGGAGTTGGGGCTTATTCATTGTTATTTTGAAGCCAAACAAGTCTAAACATACCTAGAATTGTTGCTCACTTTCAATAGGTGGTTGTCTATTGTTGTTCCTAAAAAAAGTCTCAGCTTTGGATTTGGGGCTTCTTCATTGTTTTTGGAAGGCCAAACCAGGCTAAACCTGCCAAGAATTGTTGCTTCCTACTTCTATTTATTACCTCAAAACTTTGTCAGTTTGAAAAATGGTTGAAGTTTGATGGTAGAAACAATGCCCGGGCTCACCCAAGACTTATTTATCATGCCCAGAGGTTGTTCATTCCCTTTTTAACTACCCAAAATGCACTCAGACCTGTCCATAAATGTTTTTTCAGTTCTTGATATGACTGAGTTTGGGTGGAATTATTCCTCTTTAACTCTTTTATGTCCCCAAAACTGACCTTACATGTGCCCATGCCTTTGATATAGGGTTTTTCATGAGCAAATGATTTCCAAAATGTACCGAGATATACTCTTTCCACCACTTCTATCCTCAAAACAAGCCGAGGTATGCTTCTCTCACTCTATCTCTACCCACAAACCTAACAATAATTCAATTTACTCACCTTTTGATTGTTGGAGTATGCGTAGAATTAATGTTTATGCTTGTTTGATGGATTTTATAACCCATATTGAGGTTTTATAATTCTATTTACCACACAATTTCCCATAACAACTTAGATTCAACCCATAAATGGATTCAAGGCCATTTCTTATTGTTCTCATCCATGGAACCAGCCTTGAATGATCTCTGAAAACCCTAGTGAATACCCTCTACAAATAGGGTGGTAGAAAGTTTCTTCCTACATAATTCACATATAGTAGTTATGTGATTTATTACAAGGCATAAACAATAACACATATTTGAAGGGGTCAAAGTGTCCTGAGCTTTATGGGACTAAACTATTTAGGAATATCATAGCCTGTCCATTGGAAGAGGCGTATCTTTAGCAATAGCTGGACAATCAAGTAGGTAGGGGAAAAGGCATATTGGATGTCTTAAAATTGAGAAGTATCTCCTTTTCATGGAAGAGAGACATTGTAGGATTCTTTCAACAAAGAGGATACATCATTTCACTTAGGAGAAGTGGCTCAATTTAGATCTGTCTTAGTTGTTTAATTTGCAGCTAGGATAAGGATTTTTATAGAAGATATTGATTCTCTTTAATTTGTGGCCAAATTGAACATGATATCCCTACTTTCATATATAGGTAGGCACCATGCACATGAACTACTTTGGATGACAATGTAAAATCACATGGTGTATCATTTTTCTAAGCATTAATGAAACATATTTCATCCAAAAAAGAATAATATTAATAGGGATCCTCTTTATACAAAGAGATTCACAACATGATTTGGGGAACACAATTGTTTAAAAAATTAATTAAGACTTCTTAGCAAGGAATTATTAAGGATGTCTTCATCATGATGACCTCATGACTCTATTCATGACCCACTCAAATTAAAAATACTCATTATGATCATACAATAATAACAATTTTTTCGACCAGTGATAAGAAAAAACAAACTATGAGACAAGATATAACATAATGACTTACTTGGGGATAACATATTCCCCCTCCTCTATACTTGAGCATACTTTCAAATTTCAATAAATTAGTTGAGTGCCATCTCTAGTGATTTCTTTAATTCAATCATTAATGTTTCTCTTGTAACATCTCTTGAGCTCATCTACAATTGCTTCCACATCTTATGATTATCTTCAACAATGAGTCTCTAATCCTCTTCCACCTAATCTTTTTTTATTAGATCCTCATTAAAACTAACCCACTTCCTTTAAAATCTCATACATTCATCATTCATCAATTGATATTTGAGATCATTCAATGCTCATTGATGGATTTCACCTTATTGGAACGAAACATCCTTTTTTGTTAACTTGCAAGAGGTACCTACAAATTTCCTAGACTTGACCGAGTCAATCTAACTTGTGTGGTTGGGTTTTCAATATCGTTTACTTTCATCCTCAATAAACTCAACCTTTTTCTCCTTAGTTTGTACCCCATTACCATTTCTTCCTTTATCTTAATTTTCTCTAAATTTGTCGATGATATATATGCACTTGCCTACTTGTTGGTCTGTTTTGCATGATTTCTATAATAAAAGAATGTACCATATATTTTCATGTGCATATGGAATTCATAGCTATAGCATGAGGGTTCAAACCTTTCCCTCTTTGACCCATTTTATTCTTCCATTGAATTAAAATTTCTTGGTCCATCTTCTCATTTGAGCCATTGAAATAACGCACCCAGGTCACGGTTTACGTTTGGAATTTTCACCCACGCATGACCTTGAATATATTGGCATCATTTTGGACCAAAACAAACTCATCAACATGGCCTCATGTTCATGAAACTACAGTTGAATATTTTTGGGTATGGTCGAAATGAGTTGGGTATGCTTTTAAAAATGACATCATGGTGGAAATTAATATATTTTTAGCATAAGTATGAATTTATTAGTCGTAACATACTTTTAAAAAATTTGAAGACTTTAAAATTATAACTATGAATACAACATATGCAATCAAGACACCAACAAAGGAAGTTTGAATGGTATCTACAGGGCCTACGCTAGGGTTAGTTGGAGCAACCCTAATGCACAATTTTTTAGCCAAGCTATATTTTCACTCCAGGGCCCAGTGTTTATTACTTTAGTTTTTGGGCTATATTTGAGTATTTTACCACTAGATTCGAATAAAAACAAATCATCACATCCCCAAGAACTAGTTTTACTTCATCCTTTCTTCAGATATAGCTTCACATTTAGTTGGACTTTTCTTTCTATTTCATTTTCTAATGGAATTATTCAACACCTTCCCTTGTTTTTAGATGTACATATAATTATTTTACAGTCCCATTGATCATTTATGATGATCCATGGATGCTGATATAATTCAGTTTCATTTGATTTTTTCCATCTTATAGCTTATTTGGATGTGAGAAATTCCTTATCTACAATGAGTTAACTTGCAGAAAAGTTGCTTAGAAACATTTCCACCTATTTTTGCAAATATAAGTTGCAAAACAAGTTTAGGTTTTGATGATAGTTTTTTGTTTATTTTATAGGGAGATGGAAGGCCTTTCTGGAGACACATAGTTGTACAAGCAACAGGTTTTTCTATCAATGATTATTTTGAGGAACTATACAATGTAATGAATGATCCATAATCTTTTATTCTTTGATATTTTGGTATTTCTTGGTAGATTGACATTACCTTTTATTTTTTTAACACTATATATATATATATATATATATATAGAGAGAGAGAGAGAGAGAGAGAGAGAGAGAGAGAGAGAGAGAGAATTTTTAGATTTAACACTTTTTGTTGTAGGCCCATATAGTTTAGCTAAAAGCATTGATTAAAAATACAAGTATATCAATGCTTCTTGAAAAAGAGTTAGTTTAATTTAATTAGATATGTTACCCCTCATATTGTATGGAGTCTTGGTATTATTTTCCATGAAAGTATCAAGATATCATCATGATCACTTCAAAGTGTAATTTCTGTAGCAATCCTCATTATCTATCTCCGCGCACATCTCTTCCCTACTCTAGGGTTTCCATAATTCTTCTAATAAGAGCACGGCATCATAAAAATTTGGGCCAATTTTTTTAGGGCATCATCTATTTTCCAAATCCACTTGGCCACATGGGAACCCTAGGTTTATATCCCCTATTCTATGGGATCACTATTTTCATCACAACTAGCTCCATGAGGGATCAATGCATATTGGAATATCCTTCTAAGACACCATTGCATTATCTTGGACACATCTTATCGGTCATATAATCCTAGTGATTTGTCTTATCATATTGTGATTTATAGTTTCTATAGAAAAGATAACTCTTGCCATCATCATCTATCATATGTTAGTGTTCTAAATAAGTGATGAAGATGCTACAAAACCTAGTGTCTCAATTAACACAAGAAACACCACATAGTCTACTTAGCACACCATTCAACAACATTCCCTTCGATGCCCATACTTCCTTTCACAAGATTAGATACAGCCTCATCATGTGACTAGCAGATCTGAAAATTTGTGGCCCACCCATCTCGGAATATCAGTTTCCTTTACGATTTCATTTATACATGGAATAATTCTTGGTTTTAAAAGGACGATGACTTATAGTATATATCATTTCTTGTTATGTTTCATGTCTATTACATCACAACGTTTTAATTCTCAGAATTTCTCTGTATATATTTGAATCTTTTAGGCTATGATGCAATCTCAATACATCCTTTTTTGCGGTAATATTTGGTCTGGTATTTATATTTTCATTTGTTGCATTGAATTTTAAGGTTAATAGAGTAATTTTCCCAATTTTAGTAATAAGTGTACTAAACAAAATTGTGTTGTTATGGGATTTAAAGTGAACATTATTTCTTAATCATCATGCTTACAACAACTATCTTATGGTGCATTTTAAGGTTTGTGTTTGTGCCTCAATACTTTTTTATCAAACACAATTGGAAAGGTAAAACCTGAATTTCTGACAATGGTAGTGTGCTTCAAGCATGTGCTCACTTAGGAGCCTTGCAACAAGGGAAGTTTATTTATGATCACATAATTAAAAATGGATTTTATTCAAATATTTGTATTGGGAATTCCCTCATATACATGTATGCCAAATGTGGGAGTACATATATTTCTCACAATTTGTTTGATAACATGTTGAAAAGAGATGTGGTCTCATGGAGTGCAATGATTTTTGGTTATGGTATGCATGGCTATATTACATATTCCCTTGCAGTTATTCATCAAATGCATCAAAAAGACATAAATCCAAACCATATCACATTTGTTGTTGTTTTTTCTACATGCATAAAATCTTTGTATGCTCCTATCAAACATCTATGCAGGAGCTAGTAGGTGGGATGCTGAAAAAGGGTGAGAATAAAAATGGAAAAGAGTGGGGTGAAAGAGACTCCAATTTGCAACATGATTGAGGCAGAGAACAAGGTCCTTGCATTCCTTGTAGGTGATAGATCACATCCTCAATATACATAAATGAATAAAATGCTAGAAACCTTAACTGGGCAGATAGAGGCAGTAGGTTATGTCCCTAATACGAACTTTGTGATGCATGATGTGGAGGAGGAGGTGAAGGAAAACATGCTATACAACCACAATGAGAAGATGGAAATTGCTTTTGGTATTTTCAACACAAGTTCTACAACTACTATCTGTATCTCCAAAATCCTTCATGCATGTGGTGACTGTCACAATGCCAATAAATTCATCTCTAAAATTGTTGAGCTAGAAATTATTGTAAGAGATTTATACTGATTCCATCATTTTATGTTCTTGTGGGGATGATTGGTGATTTTAAACAATGAACATAACCTCCATTTGCTGCAAACTTGTACATTACTTTCCATGAGCTAGTTGTCAAATGCTAGGTGTTATTATTGTATTATATTGTAATGTTTGAATATCAATGGTGTAATAATTTGGTAATCATAGAGATGTTTCATATCTACATTACTATATAGATCTAGAAAATAATAATCTAAATTTTTTTGAGAATATGAACATAAGACACAAGGAATATAGTTATTTAGATGTTAGAGTATTGTCATAGATCAATTTGATGCTTTGAAAAATATCTTATGACTTCAAACCATCAAATCCTCAGTTGTACATAGTATACTTGTATTTTAGCAAGGCTAAGTGGAAATTGGATTTTAACAGTTTCATTAGAATAAAATATGATTAGTTAGATCTTTGTTTTATTGTCCTTTTTGGAATTAAATACCAATATTTAGTGTGTCTTTGATTTCTTTTGATTTGTTTGGAAATAAGCGCACGGTTTCACAATTTTACTTTTCAAATAGATAACTAGGTTCTAACGTCTCAAGTGTTCAAAGTTTTAAAGCTGATCCGCATTGGACCAAGAGAAGCTATTTGGTGCAGGAATCCGAGAGTCCAATAAGTAAACTCAACAACCTATAGCTTTACTTTCCAAGAGTGCACAACAACACAATTGCAAACACACAAAAACATAGTATACATTACAACTTTCATATTTCAAAAAAAAATTCACATAAACCTGTTCCTAGATCTGTTATCTAAGATCTGTGATCTTCTTTATAGAGCCACCAATTCTCCCATGATATGGAGCTATCAAAGCTCGCAAGCTAAAATTCCTAGTTGTCCTTGAGCTACTCCAAGCTATCGACTATTGATTTACTCCAAGTTGTTTTTGAATAGATATTTTTGTTCTTTATATAGGCTTAAAACCTCCATTGAATCTAGTCATCATATTTGACCATGTTAACTAGGTCCACTTTTTTGGAAATTACCAATTTCCACATGCGATTAAAAAAAAGACCTCCTAAAATTCTAGGGCATTATAGAGACTAATATAAAGGACTGTCTTAATTTTTGATAGATATACAAATTTCAAGGAGAAGAACCATTCCTGTGTAGATTGACATCGATTGTAGTGAGTTGGGAATCAAGCATTGCATGATAGAATAAGAAGAATTTCCTTGGGAACAATAGAACATTTCCACTAACCTCAGAAAGACTATCAGTTTTGGAAGTATAGACATAAAATGGATATTAAAATTCCTCCCTTTATTCATGTACACTGACACAACCAATAATTATGCAATATGTCTATAGTATGTACCCACCTTATTAGCAAATTTCTCTGTTGACAACTCCTACAAAGATACCCATGTTTCCATACTTAGCATATCTTTTAACTTAGAACCTTAGCACCCATTTTCTATAGGTCCCTTTGGCACTACTTTAAACCAATTTATAAGAAAATACTATTGCCAAATTGGATGCAATAAACAATATCTTCGTGTATTATTAATAACCCACCACAAATTGTGGGATGGTTTATGAAATAAAGACAAGCTTTCCCAAACTGAACGACATCATCAATGACTACAGCCTACATGTGATTTTCAAGAGTTTACTATTGAATTAATTCAGGAGATTAACAGAAGAGTGTGCCAATAAAAACTCCAGGAGGGACACCACTCATACATTACAACCATGGAAAAGAAGATTGAGACCCCTACACCTATCAAATTCTTGCATAGAGAACATTCCTACATTCCAGGATTGATCCTAGTTACACCTCAAGGCTCAGACCATATGCATCATCATCAATGTTTATTTTGTCTTGTTTACCCAATCCAATGCTCTTCATCAGATCTATTATGAGACTAAGTTGTGGAGTATTATAACATGGAAACAAGGTTTGTGTTACAGGAAGCGTTTTTCGAAGGTTATTGAATGTTGTAGAAAGATTCAAATAAGATACGTCAAGAGAGACTAGCTACTTTCATTCATGCTGACTAATAGTGCCTATTACAACAGATTCAATTTCTTTTGGAGCATGTGTTTCAACTTTCAACAATAGTAGGAATTTTGCACACAAACTAGTGTTTGAGATAAGGGAGTACTCTCTATGGATTATATGATCCTCTCCTTTTGTTTCACACTTAGGTTTTTTAATCAAAAGCATCAGTGATCATGTGGAAAAATCATTACTGCATCACCAGCAAACACTTTGATTTTATCTCTACCATGGCTATTCTTAGACATATCTAAGCCTTTATTTTGCTGAGATCATACCCAGAATGCTGTTGTTTATAACCTGAGTATAGGTTGTCATCTTGTAACATCTATGGGTTTTGTGATGTTGAGTTTGACTTCATGTCTTCCTTATTAAGTGTGCATATGTCTCTTTTCCTTTCCCAGAATTTACCTATTGTAAAATATAGCTAGGAAAAACAAAGAAATAAGGCCATATAGAAACCACATATTGTATCCTCCAAAATTATGTGATTTATTTAGACCATTTGCATTCTTGATAGTGTATGCTCATTCATTAGTCATTATAAAGACAAAGTAGTTTCTTCACTCCCACAAACTGTTGTAAGAAGACATATACTTCATACAAACAAACAAAAACTCTGCAATTTCAATGCATACCCATATCTTCATATATGACTTATACACATGATATCACATTCATAGTACAATTTTTTGCTGATGTATTTGTAACTTCGGAATGTATTCACTTGTATATTTCTTAATGTATTTCATTGGACCCCAACAGATATGTTTGTTCCTCTGATCAAGAGAGTCGTTAATATAATAAAGTCATGTAAATTCATTGAGGTTAACTCTCCATTGTAATTCAAGGCATTAGACCCCACAGTTGAGTCATATTAGGGTTATTAGACTCTCCTAGAGAATTCGGCCTTGTAGGGTAATTGTCAAGTGGAAATTAAGTATAAATAGAGAGTGAGACTCTCTATTTGATACACACACTCACTCATAATAATGTATGAGTGAGAGAGAAGTAGCTCGTACAAGTGAGAGAGAGAACAACTATCGGAGATCATCTTTGTACTCTTGGATTTTACTTTTTCTATTGGTGCTCTTTCTATCTCTAAGGAAGTTGTAGGGTTTTCTCCTTTATGGTTTCCCCGAGAAAAAAAACCTTTATGTCTCTTGTCTCTTGTGATTATTGTTGTGCATGTTATTCTCTTAGATGAGTTCCTACATCATATTGATTAAACAATAAAAATATAACATGGTGTTAGAGCTAACTTGAGAAGAAGACACTGTGCAGCTGCAGAACCTAGGGATTCTTAATTTTTTGGTTTCTCTACATAGATCATCAAAAAAAGGGGGCTAGGATAACTCTCCATTGAAGGGTTCATCTTCCTATCGAAGAAGAATCTGATTACGAGCATTTTTAGTTCTTGACCTGTCACTACTGCGGGAAATTAGGTATTTTCATAGAAGGAGTATTTTTTAGTGAGCCCAGCATAGGATTGCTCTCCTCCTAAAAATCAAAATTTAGAGGCCAATATAGAATTTTTTGGTTGGTTAGAACTTTGGGAAATTCAAACCCTAATTTGACCCTAGACTAGAAAATTAGCACTACAAAAGATCAGCTCCAGATCTAGTTTGGGCATCTCAAATTGGTAAGATATAAATCTCTTGTATTTCCATTTAAGGTTCTTATTAAATATGTCTCATCACACCAAACTTGATGAAAATATTAAAGGAGATAATAACGTTTGAGCATGGAAGTATAGCATCTCACTTGTTCTTGAAGAAAATGAATTGGACACCTACATAAGTGTCGAGATTCTAGTTCCAGAGGGAGATGAGGCTAATGCCTTACACAAGAAGAACTTGGTCAAGGCCAAGAGGATCATTGTTGACTCTATTAAGGATCACCTTATACCACACATATCTTCCCTAAAGACATCTAAAAAGATGTTTGATTCTTTGACCAAACTATTTGAAGGGAAGAATAGAAATCGGAAGATGACTTTACTAAATTAGTTGAAGAATGTAAAGATCCAGAATGTAGAGACCATACAATCATACTTTACAAGGGTCTCTCAAATCAAAGAACACCTTGAAGTTGTAGAAGAATAAGTAAATAATGGAGAAATTGTGATGACTACCCTAAATGGTCTCCCTAGGTCATGAGATTACTTCATTCAAGGGATTTGTGCTAGAAAAAAGTTAATCACTTTCAGTAGGCTGTGGGAGGAATGCTCACAAGAAGAAGCTCGTATAGTATCTCGAGAAGAAAAGATGGTAAATGAAGATCGATCTCTCATAACGCACACCAAGAAAATCAAAAGGGACCACTATCATTCCAAGAAAGGTAAGCATTCACATCGGAATCAGAAAGATAACCCTAGAATATATAACATAGATATATCTAGTGTCAGATACTATACATCTTATGAGAAAGGAAACATCACCAAAAATTGTCCTAGAAATAGAGGAGGAACCCATAAGAAGAAGAAAAAAATAAGACATCATTCTCACACTGTAGAGGATGATAAACCTCCAAGGAAGAGAGTCAAAGAAGAAAGTGAATATTCTTTAAGTGATGAAGAGTATGTTTTGATTTCTTCCCTCACAGGAACTGTTACTCATGGAATCAATTATTGGCTCATAGATAGTGGGGATTCCAAACATATGATGTGATTTAAATAATCGTTTGTAAAACTATCTGAACATGAGTCACCCTACAAAGTGAAACTTGAGGATGACTACCAGTATCGTATAAAAGTAAGTGGTGAAGCTTCCTATAAGCTAGACTCTAGAAAATATATGAAGATGAAGGATGTCTTGTTTGTACCAGGACTAAAGAAAAATATTCTCTCCATATATGCATTGGATGCAAAAGGTATGAGGGTGGCATTTGTAGATGGCCAAGTCCTTATGTGGCCAAAGGGAAAGACTATATATGATGCAATAGTGATTGGAAAATAAGAGGGAGGCTTATACAAATTAAAGGGCCAACCAGAGCAAGCTTTGCTCCATCTCTCAATAGATCATGTGAACTTTGGCATAGAAGGCGTGCACATGTGCACTATAGCGCACTACCACTTGCAAGAAAAGTTGTTGAAGGTGTTCCAAAAATACATGCAAAGCATGAAGGAATTTGCAAAGGATGTGCGAAGGGAAATAGTACAAAGAAAAATTTCCATGTAGAAAGAGCAAGGAAAAAGGAATCTTGGAAATTATTCACTCTGATGTATGAGGTTCGATGTCATCCATATCATTAAGTGGGTATGTATATTATGTTTCATTCATTGATTATTTTTCTAGGAAGACATGGATATATTTCTTGAAAAGAAAGAATGAAGTATTTAGTAAGTTCAAGGAATTCAAATCCTTGATCGAGAACCACACGGAGAAGAAAATAAATACCGTTCGATCAGATAATGGCGGAGAATTCACATAAGATGTATTCAAGGAATTATGAAAGTAATCAAGGTTTAAGAGGGAGTTGACCACTCCATATAATCCAAAATAGAATGGAGTTGCAGAAAGGAAGAATAGAATGATCATGGAAGAAGCAAAGGCAATGCTTCATGATCTGGATTGTCCTATGCATCTATGGGTATAAGCTTCTAGGACAGCTGTGTATGTGCAGAATCCTACTGCGCATAGAGTACTCGAGAACAAGACATGAGAATAAATCTTCTCTGGAAAGAAACCAGAAGTGAACCATATCATAATATTTGGTTTCCCGATGTACATACACATTCCGAAAGAAAAGAGGATGAAGTTAGATCCTTCAGGAAAGAAGGGTATATTTGTGGGATATAGTGAAAGCTTGAAGCTTACAGAATATACTTCCTAGGATTCAAGAAGATTGATATCAGCAGGGACATGAAATTTGATGAAGACTTAGCTTACAACAAATCCAGAAAGATACATGTTGAATACATTGAAGAAACAGAAGTACCCAAAATCCGAGATACAACAATGAATGAAGCAACTCCGAAAGAAGATCGATAAATGGAAGAACCTCAGAAACCTATAGATCCACCCCATGAGAATAATTCTTACAAGACAAAACCAACATGGGTACGTGATTTTATCCAAGGTGTAGAGATATATGGTGCTCTATAAGAAATGCATAGAGAAAGGAACAGAACTAGGTCCTACTCCAGTTATGTATCCCTACTATGTGACACCATTGATCAAGAACCTTCCAACTATGAAGAAGCAACATAAAAGAAAGAATTGAAGGATGCAATGATCAAGGAGTACCAATCGATCATGAAAAATGATGTATGGGATGTGGTTGCAAGACCAAAAGGGATGTCTCTTGTGAGTTCCAAGTGGATCTACAAGATCAAGCATGTTGCAGATGGAAGTATAGAGAAGTATAAATCGATATTTGTGGCATGTGGATTCTCCCAGAAGGAAGGGATATATTATGAAGAAAATTTTGCACCTGTAGACAAATACACTTCCATCAGATCAGTACTTGCTCTGGTTGCAGTGATGAAAAGGAAGATACACTAGATTGATGTCAAGACCGCATTCTTGAATGCTGTAGGGGAAGAGTAAGTGTACGTGGAGCAGCCACTCGGATTTGAGACACATGATAGGGACACTCATGTGTGCAAATTGAATAAGGCCTTGTATGGCTTGAAACAGGCACCCAAGATGTGGTACGATAGGATTGACAGCTTCTTGACTAGTTTGGGCTTTACCAAGAGTAAAGAAGATTCCAAAATTTACTACAATTTTGAGGAATGGAACCCAGTGATACTCCTAGTATATGTAGATGACCTGTTTGTGACAGGTGAGGATGGGTTGATTAATTACATGAAGAGGAAGCTTGCTGCTGAGTTTGACATGAAGGAATCGAGTATGATGCACTACTTTCTAGGAATGAAGGTGTGGCAGAATGTGGATGGAATATCCCTTGGACAAGGGAAGTATGCAATGGAGATCCTGAAGAGGTTTAGGATGATGGACTACAAGGCAATGGCCACACCTATGGCATCAAGCCTGAAGCTATTGAGTGATGCTTCATCAGATTCAGTTGATGCCACGATGTATCGTCAGATGATTGGATCGTTGAAGTACCTAACAAATACAAGACCATATATTTGCTTTGTTGTGAACACATTGAGCTAGTTCCTGATGGATCCAAGACATGTTAACCTGATTGATCCAAAGCATATTCTAAGGTACCTGAAGGGTACAGTTGATTATGGGCTCAAGTATCAGGAAAATTAGAAGATTAACCTATTAGGTTATGTGGATTCGGATTAGGAAGGAATTTCCATTGATAGGAAGAGCACTTTCGGGTGTTGCTCCAGTATGGGATCAAGTGTGATATCTTTGTTTAGCAGGAAGCAATCCTGCGTGGTACTAAGTAAAGCCAAAGCAAAGTATGCTGTAGTTTGTTTGGCTAGTTGTGAGGTAGTGTGGCTAAGGAAGATACTTTCTAATTTGTTTGATCTTCAGTTGGATGCTACTTATATATATTATGAAAACCAGAGTTGTGTGAAGTTGTCAAAGAACCTAATGTTCCATGACAAGTTGAAGCATATCGAGATAAAGTATCATTATATCAGGGATATGGTGTAGGGAGGAGAAGTGAATCTCTGGTATGTTGCGACCGATGAGAATATAGCTGATGTATTAACCAAGTCGTTAGCCAAAGTGAACTTTGAGTAATTGAGAGAGAATCTTGGTGTTCTTTAGATCAAGTTTCCCTCCAAGGGGAAGTGATACACATGAGCCTTTCCTGGATGGTAGTAGGTGTGTCCTACCATTCCCATGGATGTAAGTGCTCAAGCCTTTCCTGGATGGTAGAAGGCATGTCTTACCATGCCAGTGAATGTGAGTGTTGTGTTATATGTATCTAGTTTGTGCTTCATGTGACAATGAGATGATCTAAATATGATGAAAACTTGGCAGAGGGATAGGCCTACATCCAACATGAAAAGGGGCTCACTCTGTAGATGAAGACCTAAATCTAACATGAAAAAGGGTTGGAATAGTAGGCCTACATCCAACATGAAAAAGGGCTTTCTTTGTAGATGAAGACCTACATCAAGCATGAAAAAGGGTTGGCACTGCAAGCCGACATTCAGCATGAAAAAGGGTTGGCACTGTAGGCCCACATACAACATGAAAAAGGGTTGGATTTGTATATGGATACCTACATCTAGCATGAAAAAGGGTTGGCTTTGTAGATGGAGACCTACATCCAGCATGAAAAAGTCTTGTCTCTATAGATGGAGACCTACACCTAGCATGAAAAAGGGTTGGATCTATAAATTGAGACCTACATCCAACAGGAAAAATGGATGGCACTGTAGACCTACATCGAACATGAAAAAGGTTTGGCTCTGTCGATAAATATATACATGGAGACTAGGCCTACATCCATCATGAAAAAGGGTTTGGCTTTGTAGAAATTCCTATGACGAGTAGATTTGAGAGATAACACCATTTGCTTGAGATAGCAACAAAAAAAATGATGATGATGATTTAGTGATGATGATGATCCAGGTTTGATGATGATGTAGAAATTCTAAGGCCTTGATGGCATAAGGAATTTCATAAACTGGCTAAGGATCTAAGCACACAATTAACCTCACAGAGAATTGTAGAGAATTAGCATAATGAGAGAAGAAGAAGAATTAATGAATGATCAATAAATGATAATTGATATTATTACATAGGTAATACATCCTTATAAAGGAAAAAGGAGTTGCATGAAGACAACTCAAGCTAGCTCATAAAAGCAGGCTTACTAATTATGATAAACGCCTTAAAGCACTTTCCAATATACCAAGCACCTCACGAGTTGGCAAAAGCATGAGTGAGTTGCCAAGGAGATGGAAATAATCTGCTAATGGAGAAAAAATAATGGAAGATGGATTGGAAATAAAAGCACCCAGTTTCCTAGTTGACTAGCTTTTATCTTATCCACAAAAAAGCACAAAAAAGCAGAAAAAGCAGAATCTGTTATATGGTCCTGTATACTAATTCTAGAGGAACCCAGAATCAGAAATAAATCATTCCTAGGATATGGATGGCATGCATTGACTTTAAGTGGATGCCAACTAATTAAGCTAGTGGGTGAATAATTAATCATTATTGATTAATTATTTTATCCTAAGTGTATGAGTGGGTTTATTATATCCCAACACCCCCCTATAAGCCTGACTTTATGATGGTATGACAAAAAATATGGATGCATATGGATGCATATAGGGCCCAGCAACAAGGCTATGGTCACCCTTTTACAATTTATCTTGTCCAAAGAAATGAGGAAAGAGGCAAAACCTCAAGGGGAAAATCCTCCCTCAAGAAGGACATGAAAAGCAATACCAAAAATGTTGAACTACTGGTGTTGCTGCTGCTCCAAACTAAATGCTGATGTCTAGAGGAATCTTCTTCTTGGGAAGAAGATAAATCTGCTCACCTGGATCAAGGACAGCTGCAGGATGGAACCTGGGACCATGTAGAACAACTGAAATACAATGATGTGAAGGCAATATTGAAGGATCTTGAGACTTGTAATCAGCTCCAAGATGATGATATGACTTGAACTTCAAACCAGTAGAGATGAAATGAGCTCTAGATAGGTGGAATAACTATCCAAGCGAGTGTATCATGTCTCCATCTTCATATACACAGAGAGGATGTGTGCAAGTGATCATGTAGGAACATAGAGAAGGAAATGGATCAAAGAGTGTGAATGCATGGGCTCCATGGGTTGATCTAGCTTCCAAAGAATCCAAGAGATCACAAAAAAGGCACAACAGTAGACTCATGGAATATACCGGTAAAGAATCCTCTATGGTAGAATAATGAGAGGAGAAAAGATAGTGATGTTCAAGATCTTCAAGGAGGCTCTGAGAATGAGTGTCAAGAACAATGGAGGAGCTGCAGAAGCACATGGGATCAAGTATGGTAAGTGGCAAAACACTGGAAGGACTTGATTTAGCTAAGCAAGCATCCTGGAAATCACTGGGTTGCGCACCATCAAGAGGAGAGGCATGCACAAGGTGTGAGAGGTCTGGCATATGGATCTCAGAATCCATGATAGAAGACATAGAGAACACTGAATGTGTGAGTGAATCATCAATAGCAATAGCAATAGCATTAGTCACTTCTTCATGATCAACTTCATCAGAGACTGTAGAGGTCGATACATCTTGAGAGAGAGAAATCATTGAGGAGCTAGAGGCACTCTCCACATAGCTAGAAGGATACTCATTGTCCTTTCCCAAAACTCTATCCAATGTTCTCCAGAGATCCTTTGGGGAATCAATAGAATCAATAAGGTAGCCCATGCATGGAGAGATAGATAGGCACATAGCTCCAATTGCTCTGTCACAGTCATTCAACCAATCACTTGGATCTTCATAAGATTCTTCACCAGCTCTAATAGATATCTCATAGAGACCTTGTCTCTTTAGATATGAAATCATCTTCAGTTTCCACTCTGAATAGCTTGTGAATGGAGAAAGAAGAGGAACTGATATTCTTGAATCCATTCGAAGTTGAACCTGCAAAATAAACCTACAAATATGAAAAGGAGGATTAATTAATGAACTCTCAAAGCTCTGATACCATGTAGAAATTCTAAGGCCTTGATGGCATAAGGAATTTCATAAACTGGCTAAGGATCTAAGCACACAATTAACCTCACAGAGAATTGTAGAGAATTAGCATAATGAGAGAAGAAGAAGAATTAATGAATGATCAATAAATGATAATTGATATTATTACATAGGTAATACATCCTTATAAAGGAAAAAGGAGTTGCATGAAGACAACTCAAGCTAGCTCATAAAAGCAGGCTTACTAATTATGATAAACCCCTTAAAGCACTTTCCAATATACCAAGCACCTCACGAGTTGGAAAAAGCATGAGTGAGTTGCCAAGGAGATGGAAATAATATGCTAATGGAGAAAAACTAATGGAAGATGGGTTGGAAATAAAAGCACCCAGTTTCCTAGTTGACCAGCTTTTATCTTATCCATAGAAAAGCAGGATAAAGCAGAAAAAGCAGAAAAAGCAGAATCTGCTATATGGTCCTATATACTAATTCTAGTGAAACCAGAATCAGAAATAAATCATTCCTAGGATATGGATGGCATGCATTGACTTTAAGTGGATGCCAACTAATTAAGCTAGTGGGTGAATAATTAATCATTATTGATTAATTATTTTATCCTAAGTGTATGAGTGGGTTTATTATATCCCAACAGATGATCCAGTGACGATGAATTGTGCTGATGAACTATATCAAGAGAATACCTTTCTAGTTAAGAGGGAGTGTTGATGTATTTATAACTTCGAAATGTATTCACTTGTATATTTATTATTTTATTTCATTGTACCCCAATTGATATTTTTGTTCCTCTGATTAGGAGATTCATTAATATAATAAATTCATGTAAAGTCATTGAGGTTAACCCTCCATTGGAAGTCGGGGCATTACACCCCACATTTGAGTCATATTAGGGTTATTAGACTCTCCTAGAGAAGTCGTCCCTGTAGGGTAATTGTCAAGTGGAAATTAAGTATAAATAGAGAATGAGAGTCTCTATTTGATACATACACTCACTCAACAATAGTGCATGACTGAGAGAGAAGTAGCTCACACAAGTGAGAGAGAGAAAAACTATCAGAGATCATCTTTGTACTCTTGGGTTTTACTTTTTCTATTGGTGCTCATACTATCTCTGAGGAAGTTGTAGGTTTTTCTCCTTTATGGTTTCCCCAAGGAAAAATATTTGTGTCTCTTGTCTCTTATGATTATTGTTCTGCATGTTATTCTCTCAGATAAGATCCTAGATCATATTGATTAAACGATAAAAATCTAACATTTTTTCTACCATCGCCACAATAAAAAGAAAGAATATCACAACACTGAATGGAGGTTGAAGAATGCTGTGAAAATCACACTGAATGTATGAGGAGAATAATTGCTTTGATATATCAATAGCTCCCTCCATACTAGACAACCATATCCATAGAACCATTAAATTCCTAATGTAGTCGGTGGAGTTGACTTGTTGAATGTGGAAGTCATATATTTGATATTTTTCAGTGTGGTTGTGAATTTGGAAGATCTACCTTATCCCAAAAACTATCGTAACATCTACAAGGGTTTGCTGGAACGTTTCCTTTGTTACCAATTATCAATTGATAGCTTAATTGGAAATTAAAGTCAAACAATGTCGACCATTTAACTTTGCTTCCATGAAAGTTCCTAAATAATCCATTCTAAATCATTTTCAGATACTTAATATGCCATAGTCAAACCATAAAAAAAACAAAAATTTGGCCATTAAGATTATATTTTGAGTTTAGATATCAAAAAATACAGGAACAAGCTATACCCTCGTCCACAGGGGAGGAAAAACTCAAACCCAAGCTCCTTGTGTATACCAACAGAGGAACACACAGGTTGGAACAAGCATGTGTTCTTGTTGGAATACCTAATATCCTTGTGTATACCAATATGGGCACACATAAGCATGTTGGCATCAACATGCCTGTGTGTGCCCCCGTTGCCTTACACAAGGAGCCTAAGCATGCTAACAAGCATGCAGGCATGTTTTTTCTATGTTGGCATACATAGGGAGCCTGGGTATGCAACAAGCACGCATTTATGTGCCCTATTGGAATACACAAGGAGCTTGGGAATTCCAACAAACACACATTTGTGCTTGTTGGCATGCCTATGCACCCTCTATATTCCAATAGGGCACGCATATGCCTCTTGGAAACATGCGTGCTCCTTAATGCCTCCTTAAGTGCTAGTCAATAGAATCTCTTGCAAATGACATACTTGAAGTCTCCCTAAGTGTTAATAAGGGGTTGGTTGTTGGATGCCAAATGTTGTTTTTGGGTCTGCTACCATGTGAGGCCTAGTCCTCCATATGAACTTCAACTACTAGAATCTTGTTGGCTTTTTCTAGGGTTGTAACACCTCATTTTGGACATAGCAATGATTATTTCACATTTCCTTATGATGCATGTTAGACTTATTCTCTATATTATGATATCTATGGAATGGATTATATGAATACGACATAGCAAACAAATATGTGTGCATACTCCTATTTAATATTCACATGCATTACCTTTTCTTTTACAACTTTGACTTGGCATATTATATTGGATATTTATTCATATATGTACATATATGTGTTTTGAAAATTATTAGGGGAATAACCATATATAGTATATTATAAATATATTATTGAGCATGAGATTGTCACATCCCCTCCTACCTTGAAGGATAAATGTGACCACTAACCTTTCTTTGATAGCTCAATGTCCAAGAACTCAGCGCCCATACACCTGACTGATATGTGGAATAATTTAAAACTTATCTTTACTATCTCTTCTAACACACTCATGGGTCATGCAACATCCTTTAACATTCATTCTTACACTTAAAAACCATTGTAACTGTCATTCCTCCCTTGACAGATCCATTCTGTGACCAGAAAAACCTTTTTCTACACTAAACCTATCCTTTCTGCATTACGCCCTCCACACTCCCTTTTATGCCTTCCACTGTGAAATCTGGGAATTGAAAACATATAGTGCAATGGATTCATCAAACCACTTTCCTCCTTATGCCTTCCTCCTTTCCTCCTTCCACTGTGGAACTTGAGAGTCAAAAACTCAGCATTCGATGAAATTACTTAACCATTTTCTGCCTTTCCTCCTTCCGTTGCAGAACTCGGGAATCATAAAACCCACACTTGGCCTTGTTTCTCTTTTTTATTTCTCAATTTCTACCTCTCGCCTTTCGCCTTCCATAGGCATGCTCTAGGGTGCAGAAATATACACTTTACCTTATATTCTTTGGCTCTATTTCTAATTTCGGCGTCTGCCTTCCGACGTTCTTCCTTCCACGGTGGCTTTGGGTACAGAAATACAAATTTTTCCTTAAAATTTATAGCTCTTTATCTGCTTCTACCTTCCTCCTTCCACAGGCAGATTTTGAGGTGCGAAAAACTAGAATTCTTCCTTGTTTCAACTTCTCTTTCTGCCTCCCACCTTCTGCCTTTCGTAGGAGAATTTCAGGGTGCAGAAATAGTTAAGTCAGATGCATTCTGACTCAGTAACTAGGCTTCTATCCTCCATTATCATGAGCAAAATGCAGTGGAAAAACACAAGGCATATACAGATGCAAATGGAGGGACATTTAACAATAGTAACTCTACTGAAATCTATAATAATCATCTAACATATTCATTTCATTCATAAGAAAATACATTGCAAAAATAACACAACATAGAATACTTATCTTGAAGATGAATTTTTCCCGCAACTAGCTATGATGCTGCAACGTTCCACCTAACCATAGGCCAATTATGTTCATCAATCTCTCAACACAATTGCCACCCCCTAGTTGGGCATGATTTCCACAAGGAACTAGAGAAAAAAAGGCTCACACATGGCCAGAACACATCAACACAGTCAAGCCAACCTACAGCTGAGTTTATTAGATTGTCCAGCAAATCCAAGGCACAATTGGGTTTATCAGGCTGTAGGAAAGCAAGCCAATACACTACTAGGTTTATCAGGATACATAACCAAGCCATCTAACAGTTGGGTTTATCCGACTGTACAAATTTAAGCCAACATTCACATTAAGGACCATCCAAGACAACAGATAGGTTTACCAGGATACACATCCAATCCATCTCATTGTTGGGTTTATCAGACTACTCAGCCAATCCAGCTAACAGTTGGGTTTATCAGGTTGTCTAGCCAAGAATCACATATGGCCAAATGCAACACAAGACATAGCCAAGCCAACACAAACTTGGGTTTATCAGGTTGCTCAACTAATCCAATATCCAAATGGGTTTATCAAGCTTCCCAACCAAGCCAATATACAATTGGGTTTATCAGACTATTAGCCAAGACAATCTACCTTTGGGTTTATCAAGATGCTAAAGAAGTGGAAAGGAAGAATGGCTAAGCTCGTGGCTCATTCAAGAGATAGGGAGACCTCTAAAAAATATATCTGGCCAAGCATCCACATTAACTACACACCCAACACAAGGAAGCATCCTATTCTCTTCTACACAGTCCCTTGGGCTATGCCTTCTCTTCTAATTCTCTTCAGGGTGTGCATAGAATATTCACCAGCCACTCTTATCTTCTTGTGAGGTTCCTCCCTACACTAGGTTTATCAATCCCATTCGATGTCTCTTCCACTCCTAAGTATTGCATATAGTTCACACCCAAACTAGGGCACACATCACAACAAACCACAAGGAGACACAGGAACATAGAGCTCCACTCTGTAACACAAACAAACAATTTTGCATACCACTTTGTAACACTAGGGAAACAAAGTTTCACTTGTACATGAGAGAAAATGCTACAGAACAAACTGCTATGCAACTCAGGAGAGGGAATGACTGAATAATCATGAATCCTCAACAATGAATGTTGAGGGACAGCAAAAACTTCCCGCAATTGAGGGAAAGACAGAATGGCACGCATCCATATTCTCACTTGATTTAGAAGCAATAATGCAGTTTCCCATACTGCAAACTTGCTCAGAATGCAGGATGGCTCAGTCATGAAATCAGCTGCCATGTGTTGCTCTACCCAAGGCATTAACTGCCTCAACCAACTTCTAGAAGAATTGAATGATTAAGTGCAAGTATCTGAGGGTTTATGGGTTTCCCCATTGACATCTGGTCACATCCTATGGCTCAAGAGTTTGACTAACTCCCCTCCTTTTCCTTGTGAAATCATGCACCCATATCTTACGTATTTTATTAAATTTCATATTTACATGATATCTCAAAAATATACTGTACCAGACTTAGCACTATAACCATCGACATCAACCTTGATCACCGATACACAAAACGAAAAATTAATAGTAGGGACTTGGCCTTGAGCTCCTTTCCATGATTCAAATACAATAATTACATCATGTACAATTTTAATACCATGGGGTCAAAACCAAGGTGTTAGATTCTCCTCCCCCTTCATTAGCATTGCCCTTCGTGCTTTAAAAAAATGAACAAAAATGGATGTGCTAATCGCATGGAGTCCTCCAGCACCCACATAGCCTCATCCAAATGGTAGTGCTTCACTACACCTTTACCTACCCAATGGCATGATTCCAGGGCACTATGACCTTCTTGTCAAGGATGCACAATGGCTCGGTTTGTAACCCTTTTTTGGATTCCACCTGGATCACATCCCAATCAATCACGTGGTTAGGATCATGTACATACTTCTTAAGCATAGAAACATGAAAAACATCATGATCTCTAGTGTTAGCAAGAAATGCAAATCTATATGCAACTGACCCTATCATTTCAAGCACTTCAAAAGGCCCACAATATCTGGGTGAGAACTTGGCACAACTTCCAAGATTCAAGGAAATCTTCCTTGGCCTCACTCTAAGGTAAACATGATCCCCAACACTTAACTATCTATGCACTCTATGCTTATCTACATAGATTTTCTTCCTATCTTGAGACACTTTCAATTTCTTCTTGATCTTTGCAACCTCTTTCTCCATTTCCTTGATCAATTCTAGACCAAGAACAATCATGTTCACTGGATTATCCCAAGTCACTGGTGTCCTACACCTTCTTCCATACAAATCTTCATATGGAATCATTTCCAACTGTAAATAATCCTCCCACTTGGTTGTTTTATCCATTGCATACATGTGAATCATGTCTTCAAGCACCTTATTTACTCTCTCTATTTTTCCATCAGTCTAACAATGGTAGGAGGTGCTAAATTTGAGATTTGTACCCAAATCTACAAACAAATCCTTCCAAAAATTGGAAGTGAACTTGGTATCCATGTCATAAATAGTTTCCTTAGGCAGCCCATGCAATTTTAAAATCTCCTTCATGAAGATATTTGCAATGGAATGTTGGGACGCGCACCCTAACGACCCTTAAGATGGATAACTCCGCGAGTTTGGACTCAAAATAGTCATAGGGGTGTCGGGGTTGAGTCAAAGTCTTCTGTAATAAACCCATGGTTTAAGTCCAGGGTTTAGGGTTTGGGGTGCCCATGGTTTAAGACCATGGTTTTGTAAAAATGCGCAGTATAAATAAGCGCTTGTGTAAAGAAGAAAGGTTATGTTTTATGATGTAAGAAAGATTAAGGCGAACCTAAGGTTGATTTAGTAAGGAAAGGTTAAGTCCCAGCTGTGTGCGTGGACAACCTCTGCAGCTGTGTACGCAGAGGGTTTTTGTAAAGAAGATTGAGGAAAGACCTGCAGCTGTGTGAGCAGGGGCTTGCTGCTGTGTGCGCAGCTTTTAAGGACAGAAGGGATCTGCAGCTGAGTGCGCAGATCAAACTGTGGTTTTGTAGCAAGTTGAATAAAACATAGTTTGTGGACGTAGCCCCTACACTGGGGGTGAACGACGTTATATCTGGTGTTGTGGTTTCTTGTGTTGTTTCTGTTTCTGTTGTCTTTTATGCGTTAATAATTTTATACATCTGATAAGTTAGATCGCTGCTAATATTAAGCTTCGCTGTGAATTCCCTGTAGTGGGTTGAGCGAGTCACGACTGTTTATCTATCTGTGAGGTTATATGTGAATGAATGGTAAAGCTTTATAATTGTTGATTAATAAGGTTATTAAAGGCTAAGGTACAGTAATCCCCCTCTCTGCTTGTAGAAACCTGATTCTACGGCACCCCATAGCTGTTTCGGGTGAGACTGCAACCTGCGCGCAGGTTATTGCCGAAAGGGCCAACACTGTGGGTCTTTTGTTGGTGCGACACAAAAGGATTAAACCGGAGTCTGCCCTGTTAGCCCAACAAATTGGTTCTGTTGCCGGTTGAACTCAGTACCTGCTCAAGAGGGGTTTACAGCGTACCTCAAGGGCTATGTTCTGGAGGCCCTCTGTGAAGGAAATCGGTGATTGGTTTGCTGAGACTTGTCTGAAATTCGTGCAGCAAGAGAATACGAATCCGTGTCGAAGCGCAAGTGAATTTTTACAAAGGTATGTTTTTTGTGATGCTTATGAAATTTTCTTTGGTAGTATCCACATAGAGTTGCACCAGTGGTTGTCTAGGTTAACAGAGAGGAGGACGAACTTTCAAGCTCAACGGATTCCTGTGTGGACCCCCGCAAGGGTCAATCTTGTGCAACACGTGAACAACGAGGTATCCCGCGCTGTTGACTTCTGGACGACGTGAACGTTGGAAGCCTTTGTGACAGAGTTTGCCATTGACACAAGCACCTCCTTCAGCGAAGCTGAACGACAGTTTTTCAAAGGCCCCCGTGGTAAGTTTTTGAATTTATTAAGCTTAAGGATTAAAATGATATTGGCAGAAAAGGGTATATTGCTGTTTGAATCAGACTATTAGTTTAGTAGTACTAACATATGTTTGCAAGTGACACTCCCTTCGACGAGAAAAGTGGGGTGCTGCGAAACGGAAAAAGGTATAAGAGAGATTTTGACTGCTATTCCTTAGGTCAGGATACCGCGTCCACCCCTGTAAACCCTGAAGAGTCAGATTCCAAAGAAAACCCTTCAGTTGGAAACCCTCCGGTCACCCCGCAACGCCGCTCCGCTACCCCTGAAATTCCATCGCAGTCTGAGAGTCAACCAAGCCCAAGTATTTTGGCCACAGGCCAGTCTGCCCCCGTAAATCGCCCCCCATCGACGTCCTGTCCCCCCCCCAAACCCCCCAGAAACCCCATGGCCCACCTCATCGATGACATTAAACTCCCCATCTTCAAAGGCACGGGATCAGAGGACCCAGAACAGTTCTGGTTTCTCTGTGAAGCAGTATGGAATGCGAAGAAAATTATAGATCTGGATGTGTGAGCCGCGCAGCTCATTACTTCCTTTCGGGACTGGGCTCTGACATGGTTCATGAAATTTTCCAGCACTCAGAGCCCTACATTAGACGATATCAAGGCAGCCATAATCAAAGAATTTAAGAAGCCCAAATCGGAGTCGTAGAGCATCACTGAACTCAAGGAGATTCAACAGCGACGCGGCGAATCAGTGTGGGACTTTGATCAGAGATTCAAAGTTCTACTAGACCAAGTCAGCTTTACCATTAGTCCTGCGTAGCACAAGGAATGGTTTATTGCAGCATTGGTACCACATATCAGAACTCCACTCATGCAACAGAAGGTTGCTGACCAGCAAGAGGCTCTGGAAATCGCAATGAAACTAGAGACTGCCCCTGTCGGAGATGACTCTGGTATTGGTCAAATCCAAGCGCAGCTAGCCGCGATGGCCCTAGAACTTCGCGAGATGAAAAAGGGAAAACTTGATCGCGAAGAGGTTTGGTGTACGCAATGTCAGACCGAAGGTCATGACAAGGAACGGTGCCCTCTGGTAAACAAGTACTTGCAGACAGGCGCGCCAAACCCCTTTCCACCATAAGTTCTCTATTGTGAGCTCTACAGAATGATAGGTCAGCACCGACCTAAGAACTGTTACCTACTACAAAGGTATGGAAAAGGACCTAAGAACTCCTACTGTAATTTTTGCAAATCTGTAGGTCATAATGAGGATGAGTGCCGCACCTATGATGCTTATCGGGTGCACACTGACGGTCCAAGTAATGATAGCTATGGTTACCAGGGGGGTGCCTCTGGACGAGGTACTTCTGGAGGCCATGGTGGTATGGCTGGACGAGGCCAAAGCCAATTCATGTGTTACAATTGTAACCAAGCTGGGCATTTGGCTCGCGACTGTCGGAACCCCACTACGACGTGTTGGTATTTCCTTGCAGTAGATCATGTGATTGAGCAGTGCCCCCAGTTGATAGCTAAGATTCAGGCACGATAGAATACCCCTACTCAGAATCTCCAGATGATTTCTATGGAGCCCCGCCCTGCTGCGGCCATCAATGTCATTACAAGAAGTGGAGTTATGACACGCATCCAAAATACGCCAAACCGACCTGTCGAAGCTCTAGTTCGTAAGGCTCCTGAGAAAATCCCTGCATTTGATATCATCAGAGAGAAAGAGACATTCATGGAAGCCAAGAAAGATTTTGCTGGCCCTAGCCCACCCAGTGAGCCTGCGCAGCCTCAGTCGCCGCCCTGTGAAGCTTCGCTGGATAAAGTAAGTATATTGTCTACCTTTTTACAAAGTTGCCTCAAACTTTTAAGAAATCCGGATGCTCTGAATGAGCTGTAGAATGTCGTCGCTTCCTGTAAATCTCTGCAAAGCTGTGGTCGGGACAAAACTATTCATTGAGTCAGCAGGACCGGCAGGGAAATGCGATTGAATGCTCAGATAGGGGCATATGATATGACCGATGTTATTCTGGACTTAGGGTCCGATGTAAATGTTTTAACCAAACAAACTTGGGAACAAATGGGGAAACCTACCCTTGCCTGGTCCCCTATAAAGTTGAGGCTAGCCAACCAGCAAAATATTGTACCTTTAGGAAGATTCCTGGATATCCAAATAGATATTGACGGAGTCAGCACCTTCACGGACTTCGAAGTAATTAAGATCATGGATGACAGCAACCCTTACCCAGCCCTGTTAGGAATTGAATGGGCAATGGCAAATGCCGCAGTCATCAACCTAAAGAAGAGACAGATGGTCTTTGAAGGGAAAGACTTCAGGGTCATCCTGCCCCTGGATCCTTCACAAGGGGAATGGTACACAGAACCACTCCGATACGAGGATCAAGCTGATGCGGAACCCATCTCCACTATCACTGCGCAGGAAGAAGGCTATGAGGATCCTCCGGCCGCAGGATGGGAGTCTGGTAGCTCTTGTATGACGGACTCTGAAGATGAATTAGAAAGTTGGTAAAACCGACTATCTGAGCACCATGGGCGCAGCAATGTCTACCCCACCAAGTCCCTCAGATGGATCAACTCACAACCCAGAACTATACATGTGTACGATGGTTCGACAGATCCTGAACCGTTTATTATACAATTCTCGGATCAGATACCTGACCTACAGAAAATGGAGGCCCTGGAGTCAGCATTCAGAGCCACAGCAGTCAGATGGTGGACAAGCCATAAGAAGCAGATCCCTACCTGGGAAGCATGTCAGAAGCTCCTTCGCCTGAGGTTCTGGGACCAGTTGGAAAAGGCGCGAAGCAAGTTTGATGGAAAAACTTGCCCCCAGGACCACTTAGGCAAATGATGCAAGGCATGGAAGTATGTACCTCAGGATGAGTGGGTACATAAATTTGTGCACACGATGGGACCACTAGCGAAGAACTGGTACGAGGAGGCTGAACTTCGCCAAGAAACTGTAAGTTGGGACTGTCTTGTGCATAGTTTTATCAATACTTTCTCTACTAATGATGTCTGTCCAGCCCTAGATGCAGCTATCAGGATCATCCATACTAAGGTATTTAACGAACAAGAAGTGCAAGAACACCGCCCTGATTGGGCCACACAAGAAGCCCTCGTAGTCGAATGTTATAACTTCACAGCCGACGAGGATGAGGACCCGCACCGTCTTGATATCCCTGAGTCAGAAGGATACTGCGACGTGCATGGACTGGCAGTCGAAGTTCCCGAAGTGACGTAGCCCTTGAAGACACGCACAGTTAACATTGGATCCGATGCACAGCCTAAGTTTGCTACCATTGGTGACTATTGGGATGACGAGATGGTAAGCAAGGTAACTCAACTTCTCCACGAATACCAAGATCTTTTTCTGACAAAGTTCTCTGAAATGAAAGGTATCCTGGGAGATATCGGTGTAATGAAGATCCCCCTGAAGCCTGATGCGAAGCCTGTGAAGCAGTGTCCTTATCGATTGAATCCAAAATACAAGGAAAAGGTTAAGATGGAGTTGGATAAGATGCTTGCTGCAAGAATAATCGAACCTGTTGAAGAATCTGAGTGGGTCAGCCCTATGGTGGTCCAGGAGAAGAAGACTAAGGGTGAAATCCGAATCTGTGTCGATCTAAGGAAACTCAATGATGCCTGTCTGCATGACCCTTTTCCCACCCCATTTACAGATGAAGTGCTCGACAATGTCGGAGGTCAAGAAGTGTACTCTTTTACCGATGGTTTCTCTGGCTACCATCAGATCCGAATTGCTCCAGAGGACCGACATAAGACCACCTTTGCTACTGAAATGGGATCCTTCCTGTATATTGTCATGCCCTTCGGGTTGAAGAATGCACCTGCTATATTTTCTCGAGTAGTCATCTCCGCGTTTAAGGAATACATACATAAATTCTTAGAAGTTTACTTTGATGATTGGACTATTTTTGGGCTAGTAAAAGACCATATAACTAGTTTGAGACTTATGTTGGACAAATGCAGACAGCACCAAATTTCCTTGAACTTAAAAAAGTGCATCTTCTGTGCACCCTTTGGCATTCTACTTGGTCATGTGGTATGTAAGCAGGGATTGATGATGGACCCTGCGAAGATCGCTATTATTGTGAACCTGCCACCTCCGAAGTCCGTCAAACAACTTCGCACGACGCTTGGTCACACCGGTTACTACAGGAAATTTATCCAAGGATATGCTAAGATTACCGCCCCAATGGAAAGGCAGTTGAAGAAAGATATTAAGTTTGAATGGACACCAGAATGCCAAGCAAGCCTCAACATTCTGAAGGAAAAAATGGTCACTGCCCCTATCCTAGTATTCCCTGACTAGAACAAGGAGTTTCATGTGCATGTCGATGCATCCTCTATTGCTTTAGGTACTGTGCTCTCTCAGCCAGGCGCAGGTAATATCGATCACCCTATTTCTTTTGCCAGTAGAAAGTTGTCTACAGCAGAGAAAAATTATACTACGACAGAACGCGAAGGTCTTGCTATGGTATATGCATTACAAAAATTTCGACATTATCTGCTAGGATCTCATTTTAAGATGTTTACTGACCATTCTGCTTTGAAATATTTGGTTAACAAACCTGTGCTAGGTGGAAGAATATGCAGATGGTTAATTCTATTTCAAGAATATGATTTTGAGATCATTGTTAAGCCTGGAAGACTTAACCTAGGACCTGACCACTTGTCGAGGCTCGAGTCAGGCGAAGAACCTACCAATTTGGACGAAGGCCTCCCCAATGCATAATTATTTGCTATCCAGATAGTTGATGAATATTTCCGGGATATTCCTCAGTATTTGTCTACAGGTCTTCCCCCTCCAGAGATGACCACACAGCAGAAGAAGCAGTTGGTGGTTCGAGCCGCGGACTTCACTTTAATAGCAGGACAGCTGTATAAAATGGGACCAGATGAAATACTGCGCAGATGTGTTTTGGAACACGAAAAACCTCTAATATTGGTTGAAGCACACTCTAGTGCAGCAGGAAGTCACTATGCAGGCAAAGCCACAGCGCAGAAGATTTTGACAGCCGGCTTATGGTGGCCCACACTTCACAAAGATGCAAGAGAATATTTCCACAGCTGCGACATCTGTCAGAGGACAGGTAAACCATCTAGGAGGGATGAAATGCCCCTAGCTCCGCAAGTAACATTACAGGCCTTTGAAAAATGGGCTATTGACTTTGTTGGTCCTATCAACCCCCCTGCGAAAAAGTCAGGAGCCAGATACATCATTACAGCAACTGATTATCTTACCCGTTGGGCCGAAGCTCAACCAGTCAAGACTTGTAGCACTGCTACTGCTGCGAAGTTCATCTTCGACAACATCTTATGCAAATTTGGGTGTCCCAAAGTTCTCATGAGTGATCAGGGGTCACATTTCCTAAACAGGACTATTGAAGTATTGACTGAACAATTTCAGGTGTATCATCAAAAGAGTACCGCATATCACCCACAAGCAAATGGGACTGTCAAAGATTTTAACAAAATCCTTGAGCATGCCTTGACAAAGGTTTGTAATGCTAACGGGAATGATTGGGATCTTCGAATTCCAGCAGTGCTATGGGCTTACAGAACTACTTGAAAAAAGTTGACAGGCCATACACCCTTTCGACTAGTTTATGGGCAAGAAGCTGTCATGCCCATGGAATACATTGTTCCCAGCCTCGGGATATCTGCTCTCACCGAGATGGATGACCCAGCCATAATCACAGAGAGACTGAAACAGATATTCGAACTTGAAGAGGATAGATTTGTTGCAGGCTTCCAACAACAGGTGCAGAAAGCTCGAGAAAAAGCATGGCATGACAGACACATCAAGAAGAAACAATTTCAGCAGGGTGATCTTGTGCTCCTCTATGACAGCAAATTCATGAAGTTCCCAGGAAAGTTTAAGACACATTGGAAAGGACCGTATGTAGTACAGAAAGTTACTGATTGGGGCGCAGTCCAGCTAGCTAAGTTAAATGGTGAGATTTTTCCCTCTATGATAAACGGGAGCCGCTTAAAAAAGTACACGGACAGGCCAGGTACTCAGAATAGGAGGTAGCACCAAGCAAATAAGCGAAGATGCTCGTAGCATTATGGATTATCGTAGTCTGAAGGATGTGAAGCTATAGGTTGGTCGTAGGTCACAGGGTCATACTGTATCGAAGTCGAAGGTTGTTGTTGTGTTGTAGGATCCAAGGTGTGTCGCAACCTAAAATGTGACGGATGGGACACAATGCATTTGGCGGCGCTGGCACGAGAGCTGCTCTCATTACTTGTCATAATGAGATTTTGGGAGAATCCGGCGTTGTGTGGAGAATATTTTCGGCACTTCATCAGATTTGGCGTCATTAATACACCATGATGACAAATTCCGCCTTGGGATTCTATAAGAAGCCATCTCAACCTGTGTTTTCTGCCTTAAGCACATCTGTGAGTTATTCAGCCCGAACCATGTCGAACGACTGTAAAATTCAGGAGCTAGTATGAGAAGTAAGGGACAGAGGTCTACAACACCTTCTGAGTACTCCGTCGGTACAGTCCTACTTGGCTAATTACATTGACAGGTAGGAGTTTTCTCTAAATTTGCAAAGAGAGACCGGAGTTTTCTCTAACATAGAGAAACAAAGGGCATGAGGCCTCGCAGAAAGACTCTAGGGGATCCCGCCATGCAATCTTTCGGCGTAGTAGAACCATGGCAGCCATACTCCTTCTGCAGTGTGACGCGCAATCCCAGGGGACCCCAAGTTGTGGATGGTTAAGCATCGGCAATTGGAGTGAAGGATGGTGCTGCAGATGGATCGCGATGGCTTTCATCAGCAAAACTTCTGCAAAGGACAGAAGTAGGCGACCGGCAGTAGCATGGAGAGCTTCAGCAAGCAGCACACTATGCTTCGTCAGTGGAATTTTTCCACCAGAGAAACTGAAGAGTGTCCCGGGACGGGCCACTGGTGAGTCTTAGGAGCCTGTTGGGACGTGCACCCTAACGGCCCTTAAGCTGGATAACTCCGCGAGTTTGGACTCAAAATAGTATTAGGGGTGTCGGGGTTGAGTCAAAGTCTTCTGTAATAAACCCATGGTTTAAGTCCAGGGTTTAGGGTTTGGGGTGCCCATGGTTTAAGACCATGGTTTTGTAAAAATGCGCAGTATAAATAAGCACTTGTGTAAAGAAGAAAGGTTAGGTTTTATGATGTAAGAAATATTAAGGCGAAGCTAAGGTTGATTTGGTAAGGAAAGGTTAATTCCCAGCTGTGTGCGTGGATGACCTCTGCAGCTGTGTGCACAGAGGGTTTTTGTAAAGAAGATTGAGGAAAGACCTGCAGCTGTGTGTGCAGGGGCCTGCTGCTGTGTGCACGGCTTTTAAGGAAAGAAGGGATCTGCAGTTGAGTGCGCAGATCAAACTGTGGTTTTGTAGCAAGTTGAATAAAACATAGTTTGTGGACGTAGCCCCTACACTGGGGGTGAACCACGTTATATTTGGTGTTGTGGTTTCTTGTGTTGTTTCTGTTTCTGTTGTCTTTTATGCATTAATAACTGTATACATCTGATAAGTTAGATCGCTGCTAATATTAAGCTTCATTGTGAATTCCCTGTAGTGGGTTGAGCAAGTCACGACTGTTTATCTATCTGCGAGGTTATATGTGAATGAATGGTAAAGCTTTATAATTGTTTATTAATAAGGTTATTAAAGGCTAAGGTACAGTAATCCCCCTCTCTGCTTGCAGAAACCTGATTCTGCGGCACCCCATAGCTGTTTCGGGTGAGACTGTAACCTGCGCGCAGGTTGTTGCCGAAAGGGCCAACACTGTGGGTCTTTTGTTGGTGCGACACAAAAGGATTAAACCCGGGTCTGCCCTGTTAGCCCAACATGGAATCATCCTTATAGATGGACTTGACCAGTATAAAATGTGATTCCTTTGTCAACTTGTCCACCACAACCATTATGGAATCATGTTTTCTCACAGTCATCAGCAATCCTGCAATAAAATCTATGGAAATGACTTCCCATTTCCATTTTGGGACTGACAAAGGCTGCAATAAATATGTTGGGCATTGATTCTCAACCTTCACCTACTGACATTTCATGCACTTAGAAATATACTCGGCGATGGCCTTTTTCATCCCTGGCCAAAAAATCTTCTTTCTAGCTGTAGCTATTCTTTTTTGATATCCTGGGTGACTACAATATGGAGCTTGATGGATCTCATCGATAACAATTCTCCTCAAGTCTACTACATTTCAAATATAAATTCTATTCTTATAAGTAAGAAGTGCATCTTCTTCCAATTTATATCCCTCATACTTCCTTTTAAGGATTTGTTGTTGAAACTTGTTCTTTATCTGCAAATACATTTCATCCTCAGTAGTATGATTAATAATCTGTTGTCTCAAATCTAATTGGAAAATACTAAGAGATTCCACGTGCATTTCATGCACCTTCCTTGACTAAATCAACCACTTTATTTTATTTTCCTTTTATGTGTTCGATTTCAAAATCAAATTCACACAAAAACTCCAGCCATCTAGCTTTCCTAGCATTTAGATTTGGCTCATCAAACAAGTATTTCAGACCACAGTGGTCTGTCCTTAGCTCAAATTTCCTTTCCATTAATTAATTCCTCCACATATTTAGAGAATGTACTATGGCCACAAGTTCTAGATCATGAGTAGCATAGTTTTTCTCATGCTCCTTCAAATTTCTGGACTCATAGCATACCACGTGGTTGTCTTGCATAAGAAATCCTTTAGGTCCTTGATTGCATGCATCTGTACACACCATAAAGTATTTTTATGGGTCTGCAATCTTCAAAATTGGTTCATTGGTAAGAATATTCTTCAACTACTGGAAGCTCTCTTCACATCTTCGTGTCCATTCAAACTTTATCCCCTTCTTTTGCAAAGAAGTGATTGAATGTGCAACCTTGGAGAATCCTTCAATGAACCTCTTGTAGTACCCTACAAGTCCCATAAAATATCTCACATGTGTCACATTTCTTAAGGTTGGCCAATTCATAATGGACTCAATCTTTTCAGGGTCCGTAGATATGCCTTCCTCTGAGATAATGTGACCCAAATAATGAATTTTATTTTTATAAAATTCACATTCTCTCAGCTTGGCATTCATCTTATGCTCCCTTATCAATCTCAATACCAGTCTCAACTATTCTTCGTTCTCTTCTTTATTCTTAGAATAAATAAGAATGTCATCTAGGAAGACAAGAACAAACTTATCCAAATACTTGCTAAAGACATTATTCATGAGACACATAAATGTAGCTGGTGGATTTGTAAAACCAAATGGTACCACTACAAACTCATAATTCCCATACCTTGTTCTAAAGGTTTCCTTATGAATATATTGATCTTTGATTCTTACCTGATGGTAACCAGACCTCAAGTCAATATTCGAAAATATGTTTGCTTCTCTCATTTGATCAAAAAGGTCATCGATTCAAGGTAAAGGGTATTTACTTTTCATAGTGAATTTTTTTAACTATCTGTAATCAATACATAACCTGAGTGTCCCATATTTATTTTTCACAAAAAGAACTGGTGCTCCCCAAGGGGACACACTCGTCCTGATATACTTCGTTTCCAACAACTCTTGCAGCCGCATTTTTAGCTCTAGAAATTCTGGTGTGCTCATCTTGTAGGGTGTCTTGGACACAAGTGCTTTATCAAGAATGAGGTAAATTGTAAAATTAATGTCCCTATTTGGAGGAAATCCTAGAATACCATCAGGAAAAAAATTCCTGTATTATTGTTATATATGAAATTCCTCCAACCTAGGAGTTTCATTCTCTGTTGCCTCCAAAACATGGGTTGCATACAATCTGCAACCTTTCCTACATAATTTTTTTTAGATGCCTTGCTGAAATATGCCTAACAGAAAACACCTTTGGAATTCCTCTTACAAACCTTGGATTTCCTTCTTCATCCATACATTCAAATGTGTTGCTGTAACAGTCAAGATTAACTCGATGCACATCTAACCAGTCCATTCCAATTAGAATATAATAGGGATTAAGTGGTAGAACATTCAATTGTCTTGCTGTAATAGTCAATATTAACTCGGTGCGCTTCTAACCAGTCCAGTCCAATTAGAATATCATAGGAACCAAGTGGTAGAACATTCAAGTCTTCATAGGTGATTAACCCATCCATGAATTATGGACATTTCTCTACCACTTCACTAACTTTTCTCTTGGCTCTAGTGGCTAGTCGAACTAACCATTATTTTCTATGCTTTAAATTCTTAAAAGCACAAATATCAACAATTCTAGGAGTGATATAACTGTGAGTATATCTAGAGTCAATCAAAACAGAAACAGATTGCTCATCAATCTTACCTCAACTTCAACCATAGTTGATTGATGATCAGCCTGGTGTTCCTCTAGCATTGCAAAAATTTAGGGACATCCCTTGCCACTTGACCCATAGTTTCATCTCCTTGGACATTGTGAGCTCACCTTACATACCCAATCTCATGCGGACAGTTCCTACGCATATGGTTTCCTCCGCATCCCCAACATTGGAGTGGTTCTCTAATCTCCTTTGGATCTCTCAACCTGTCTTCCATCACTCTGGATGGCTTAGTCATAGCTTGTGATGGCTTCCTTTTCTAATTTCGTAAGTGATAAGGTTTGAAACATTTCTTCCTTTGGTCAAATTTCTTGTTCTTCTTTTCCTTCCATGCCTTATGGTAATCAAATATTCCTTTGTTCTAATGGTAGCAATACTTTTCCTTCCTTATAGTCTCTTCTAGAGTTCAGGGTTCATCAAACTCAATCCTGTCTTTGTATGAATGAGGTAGAACACTCACAAAACTTTGAACCTTTATTTTATCATCTTTGATATACCTGAAATACCTCAACAGCTCCAAGAATTTGTTTGCATACTCTTCCATGGTCAACTGTCCCAATATCAACTCATGGAACTCTTTGATCTTATCATCATAGTACCTATCTGAGAGGTACTTCTGCTTGAAATATTTCTTGAAATTATTCCACATGATATTTATATCATTGATCTTCTTTACTTTCCTAAGATTCTCCCACCATATAGATTCTCTTCCATTCAAATTGAAGATAGCTACCCTTTACTTCATATTTCCAGAGTAGTCTTTGACTTGGAAATACGTTTTCATCCCAAGAAGCCAAGATTCAACTTCTTGACCTTATTGAATTCATCGCGTGAGCTATTCCGGTAATGTCTCTTTCTCTTAGTCTTGAGAGATGAAGATATTGAACCCCCAGTGGATCCTTCAGAGTCAGATGATCCACTAGAATACCTTTTTCTTCTTTTGGCACTGCTCCTACTTCCTTTCATATTTACTAATCGATGCCCAGAGTTGAACTTACATTGGATGTATGTCAAAATCTAAAACATCACTGCGTTTAGTTGATTCTAATCTTCCTAAGCTTTAATCATTCTTTCACTGTCTTCTCTGTAAATTTTCAACTCCAGCCTTAGGCTTCTCATGGTGGCTGCAATATTTGGGAAGTCTCTAGATATATTCTCCCATTAGATTATGTTTCATCATTTCCAACTCAATTTGTTTCCCCCATAGCATCTGCCTCATGCTCATAAGGATCCTGTCCATCATTCATGCTATAGGTTCTCATGATCCAGCCAAAAACCAACTTTTCCAAACTGCACTATGACTCTGCAAAAATGTGTTAATAAGCATGTTTGTTAGTTGTTTAAAAATTTCAGAATTTAAATACCATTGTTAGCTGCAATTTTGCAACTAATAGCTCTGAAAAATATTCACTTGACCCATCCAGGCCCAATGTTGTAACCATTATCTATGATACCACAATATCATGTCTCATCCCATCTTGGAGGATAAACGCGACCACTAACCTTGCTCTGATAACTCGATGTCCAAGAACCCGATGCCCATACACCTGAATGATATGTGGAATAATTTAAAACTTATCTTTACTATCTCTTCTAACATACTCATAGGTCATGCAACATCCTTTAACATTCATGCTTAGGCTTAAAAACCACTATAGAAGTTGTTCCACCCTTGACAAATCCATTATGTGACCAGAATAAAAATTTCCACACTGAACCTATCATTTCCGCACTCCACCCTCCACATTCCTTTTTTCACCTTCTGCTGCAAAATCTGGGAACCAGAAACATAAAGTGCGACAGAGTCATGCAACCACCTTCCACATTCCGCCATCCACTACGAAACTCAGGAATCCAAAAATCAACATTCGACGTAATTACTTAACCACTTTCCACCTTTCCTTCTTCTTCCTTCCATTGTGGAACTTAGGAATCAGAAAACCAACAATTGGCCTCATTTCTATTTTCGATTTCCCGATCTCCGCCTCTCGCCTTCTACAGGCGGGTTTTGGGGTGCAAAAATCTAAACTTCACCTTAGAATCTTTGGCTCTTTTTCCACTTCTGACTTCTTCCTTCTGTAGTTCTTCCTTCCGCAATGGCTCGAGGTGCAGAAATCCAACTTTTTCCTTATAATTTATGGCTCTTTATCTGCTTCTTCCTTCTACTTTCCACATGCAGATTTCAAGGTGCATAAAACTAGCATTATTCCTTGTTTCAACTTCTCTTTCCATGTCCTGCCTTCCACCTTAGCTAGGTGGATTTTGGGGTGTATAAACACTTAAGTCAGATGCATTCTGAATCTATAACCAAGATTCTAGCCTCCGCGATCATAAGAAAAATGGAGTGGAAAAACACAAGGCATATACAGATGCAAATGCAGGGAAATTTAACAACAATAACTCTACTAAAATCTATAATAAGCATTCAACATATTTATTTCATTCATAAGAAAATACATTGAATAAATAACACAACAGAGAATACTTATGTTGAAGATGAAGTTGTCCCTCAACTAGCTATGTCGCTGCAACGTTCCACCCAACCATAGGCAAGTTATGTTCATCAATCTCTCAACAAAACTACCACCCTCGAGCTAGGCATGATTTCCACAAGGAACTAGGGAACAACATGCTCACACATAGATATAACACATCAACACAGTCAAGTCAACCTACAGTTGGGTTTATCAGACTGCCCATACAAGCCAATACACAATTGGGTTTATCAGGCTACATACCCTATCCAACTAACAGTTGGATTTATCATACTATACATAGTCAAGACAAATTTAACATTAAGGACCAGCCAAGCCAATATATGGGCTTATTAGGCTACACGGCCAAGCCATCTCACTGTTGGGATTCTTGAGACTACTCATCGAAGCCAGCTAACAATTGGGTTTATCACATTGTCCAGCCAAGAATCACACATGGCCAAATGCACCACAAGACACAAACAAGCCAACACACAGTTGGTTTTATCAGGCTGTTCAACCAAGCCAATATCTGATTGGGTTTATCAAGGTGCCCAGCCAAGCCAATATACAATTGGGTTTATCAGGATGTCAGTCAAGCCAATATACGTTTGGGATTATCAAGATGCTAAGGCAGTGGAAAGGAAGAATGGATAAGCTAGTGGCTCATTCAAGAGCTAGTGACACCTCCACAAGATCTATTTGGCTTGGAATCCTCATTACCTACATATCCAACACAAGCAAGCATCCCCTTCTCTCTTGCATAGTCCCTTGGGATATTTCTTCCCTTCCAGTACTCTTCAAGTTGTTCATAGAAGATTCACTAGCCACTCTTATGTTCTTGTTAGGTTCCTCTCTAGACTATGTTTATCAAGCCCATTTAGCATCTCTTCCACTCCTAAGTCTTACATATAGTTCAGACCCAAACCAGGGCATACATCACAAAAAACCACAAGGAGACACAACAAAACATGGATTCTTTTTCTCTGTAACATAGAAAACTAGGTTTGCATACCACTCTGTAACACTAGGGAAATAGGTTTTCACTTGTACACGGGAGAAAATGTTGCAGAACAACCCACTCTGTGACTCAGGAGAGGAAACAACTGAATAATCATGAATCCTCAACAATGAATGTTGAGGGACAAAAAAACCTTCATTCGACTGAGGGAAACATGGAATGGAATGCATCCATTTGCTTACGTTCTTCAAAAGCAAGAATGCAGCTTCTTAGACTGTAGACTTGCTCATACTGCAGGATGGCTCAGTCACAAAACTGATTGCCATTCCTTGCTCTGCCCAAGGAATTAACTACCTCAACCAACTTATAGAAAAATTGAATGTAGGGGAAAAAAAGGTAGTTGAGGGTTTATGGGTTTCCCCATTGACATTTGGTCTCACCCAATGGCTCAATAGTTTAACTAAATCCCCTCCCTATTCCTTGTGAAATCATGCCCCCATATCTTATGTTACAGTAAATAGCTCGTTGTGGTATTTTATTAAATTGCATATTTACATGATATATCAAAAATAAAATGTTCCTGAATTAGCACCATAACCATCAGCATCAACCTATTTCACCCATACACAAA
The DNA here is from genome assembly GCA_001517045.1 of Pseudotsuga menziesii. Taxonomy (NCBI): domain Eukaryota; kingdom Viridiplantae; phylum Streptophyta; class Pinopsida; order Pinales; family Pinaceae; genus Pseudotsuga; species Pseudotsuga menziesii. The sequence continues at coordinate 601,468 of LPNX010898639.1, forward strand.
ACACCAAATCAATGGGAGGGCCTTGGCCTTAAGCTCATTTCCATGATTCAAATACAATAATTACATCATGTACAATTTTAATACCATGCGCTCAAAACTGAGGTGTTACATTCCCCTCCCCCTTCATTAGCACTATCCTCAATGCTTTAGATAATTGAACAAAAATGGATGTGCCAATTGCATGGAATCCTCCAGCTCGCACGTAGCCTCATCCAGACCATAGTGCTTCCACTGCACCCTTACCTATCCAGCAAATCGATTCCGTAGCACTGCAACCGTCTTTTCGAGGGTACGCAATGGCTTGGTTTGGTACTCTCCTTTGGGTTCCACCTATATCACATGCCAATAAATCACATGGTTATGATCATGTAGATACTTCTTAAGCAAAGAAACATGAAAAACCTAGTGTTAGCAGGAAATGCAAGTCTATATGCAATTGTCCCTATTCTTTCAAGCACTTAAAAAGGCCCACAATATCTAGGTGAAAACTTGGCAAAACTTCCAAGTTTCAAGGAATTCTTCCTTGGCCTCACTCTAAGGTAAACATGATCCCCAACACTGAAATCTCTATGCACTTTATGCATATCTACATAGCTTTTCTCCCTATCTTGGGATTCTTTCAGATTATGCCTGATCTTTGTAACCTATTGCTCCATTTCCTTGAGCAATTCTGGACCAAGCACAATCTTGTTCACTGAATTATCCAAAGTCGCTGGTGTCCTACACATTCTTCCATACAAAGATTCATATGGACTCATTCCCAATGATGCTTATTGTTTGTTATTATAGGAAAACTCTACCAAGTGTAAATAATTATCCCACTTGGTTGGTTTTTCCATTACATACATGTGAGGCATGTCTTCAAGAACATGATTTACTCTCTATGTTTTCCCATCAGTCTAAGGATGGTAGGCAGTGCTAAATTTCAGCTTTGTACCCAAATCTGCAAACAAAACCTTCCAAAATTGGTAGTGAACTTGGTCTCCCTGTCAGAAATTATTTCCTTAGGAAACCCATGCAATTTGAAAATATCCTTCATGAAGGTTTTTAGCAATGGCATCACTCTTATATTTGAAATTGTCTGTTATAAAATGTGATGCCTTTGTCAACTTGTCCACCACAACCATGATGGAATTACGTTGTCTCATAGTCATCGACAATCCTGTAATCAAATCCATGGAAATGATTTCCCATTTCCATTCTTGGACTGGAAAGGGCTGCAATAAACCTGTTGGGTGTTGATTCTCAACCTTCACATGTTGAAATTTCATGCACTTAGAAATATGCTCAGGGATGTCCTTTTTCATTCCTGGCCAAAAATACTACTTTCTGGCTATAGAAATTGTTTTCTGGTATCCTGGGTGACCGAAATATGGAGCTTGATGGATTTCATCAATAAAAATTATCCTTAAGTCTGCCACATTTGGAATATAAATTCTATTCTTACAAGTAAGAATTTCATCTTCTTCCAATTTATATCCCTCATACTTCCTTTCAAGGCTTTGCTACTGCGACTTGTCCTTTATCTACACATACATTTCATCCTCAACGGTATGATTAATAATTTGTTGTCTCAATCTTATTGGAAAATACTAAGAGTTTCCACGTGCATTTCATGCACCTTCCTGCTGAGTGCATCAACCAATTTATTTTCTTTTCCTTTCATGTGTTTTATTTAAAAATTAAATTCACACAAAAACTCCATCCATCTAGCTTTCCTAGCATTTAGAGGTGGCTGATCAAACAAGTATTTCAGACCACAGTGGTCTTTCCTTAGCTCAAATTTCCTTCCCATTAATTAATTCCTCCCCATATTAAGAGCATGTACTATGGATACAAGTTCTACATCACAAGTAGAATAGTTTTTCTCACGCTCCTTCAACATTCTAGACTCATAGCATACCACGTGGTTGTCTTGCATAAGAACTCCTCCAAATCCTTGATTTCATGCATCAGTACACACCACAAAGTCTTTTTCTACGTCTGTAATATTCAAAATTGGTGCACTGGTAAGAAGATTCTTCAACTGCTGGAAGCTCTCTTCACATCTTGGCGTCCATTCAAACTTTATGCCTTTCTTTTGCAAAGAAGTGATTGAATGTGCAACCTTGGAAAATCCTTCAATGACCTCCCGTAGTATCTTGCAAGTCCCATAAAATATCTCACATATGTCAAATTTCTTTCTATTGGCCAATGCATAATGGGCTCAATCTTTTCAAGGTCCATAGATATTCCTTCCTATGGGATAATGTGACCTAAACCAGGGAACACATCACAACAAACCACAAGGAGACACAACAAAATAGGGATCCACTCTATAAGATATAAAACCAATTTTTCATTCCACTCTGTAACACTGGGGAAACATGTTTTCACTTGTACATAAGAGAAAATGCTGCAAAATAACCTACTCCATGACTCAAGAGAGGGAACGATTGAATAATTGTGAATGCTCAACAATGAATGTTGTGGGATAACAAAACCTTCCCATGACTGAGGGATAGACGGACTGGAATGCATCCACATGCTTACTTGATTTAGAAGAAAGAATGTGTCTTCCAAGACTGCAGACTTGCTCAGACTGCAGGCTGGCTCAGTCATGAAACCGACTGGCATGCCTTGCTTTGCCCAAAAAATTAATTGCCTCAACCAACTTCTGGAAGAATTGAATGATTGAGTGCAGGGGACAAAAAGGTACTTGAGGGCTTATGGGTTTCCCCATTGACATATGGTCTCACCCTATGGCTCAGAATTTTGACTAACTCCCCTCCCTATTGCTTGTGAAACCATGCCACCACCTCTTACATTGCAGTGCATAGCTAGTTTTGGTATTTTATTAAATTGCATATTTACATGATATCTCAAAAATATATTGTGTCTAACATAGCACCATAACCATCAGCATCAACCTTGATCACCAAGACACAAAACACCCTATCAATGGCATGGACTTGGCCTTGAGCTCCTTGCCATGATTCAAATACAATAATTACATCATGTACAATTTTAATACCATGGGTTAAAAATTGGTGTTTTTACAGAGATAGGGGTCCTAGGAACCCTAATTTTCTTTCTTGTTATTTGATGTTTTCCAATCTTGTCGCTTTCATGTACATAAGTGGGCTTGATTAATTTTTTGAAGTTTCTAAGATAATTTTATGAGATTTTGCATCAATTAATTGTTTTCTTTTTGTTTAAGGAAAATGCATGTATTTCTTTTGGTAGAGAAACACATCCATCCTTTATGAAACAAAAATCACTTCAAAGAAAAGTTTCACATGCATTTGGGGGTCAAATGGATATTAATATGTAGGTTTTAAGACTGTTAGATTTTGTTTTGGCACCTTGACCACCTTTCCACATTACTCAAAATGAGCAATCATAATAATAGTTTCAGCCTTATGTTATCTTTGACCTTGCTAGATTTAACTTTTATAGAAGGGTAGAATGATTATAGACACTTATAGGAATATGCAACTATCCTAAAGGAAACTCATGGACCATACATGACTGTCACTAAATAAACCCACGTATACAACTTGCAATACACAACTGTTTCTAAAGGACCCCGCGTATGCTACCAAAAATTTTCAAAAATAAAAGCAGCTGGCAGACAGGACCTAAACATGCAATACTAGAACTCAAAGGTAAAATTAAAGAAAATCACAAACAGAATCAGGCAGAGAAAAAACTTGTCAGGAAGCCTAAAGAGAGGCTCCACAACAGGTTGGACTCCCTAGTGGAGTCTCCAGTTCTTTTGTTGAGTAAAACAGACCCTTATAACCTAGGGTCTATGGGGTTATCAACTTACTAAATTAACTTGCATACAATCAACCATTTCAGAATTTGAAATATAAATAGGAAGAAACTAGGTTGTTGTAGGTACAACAAATCCCATGTTATTTTGACACGGGAGCCCAATCACACATATGAAGGTAACTTGGTAGGATCCTTCGTAACCTTGTAGGATTCTATTACATTTTTATTGACTCATGGGATTCCCTAAATTAAACAAATTTCAAAGAAAAATTCATGCTTGATTTGTTTGTTTTAAGATGCGGATAGACTGTTTGTTCAGAATTGTTTGGCTATCCTGCATCCCACATCCCACAACCCGCAATTTGTGGAGTGTGGGGTCTTTTAGTTGGATATTTTGATTTTTCGCTTTCCACAACCTGCATCCCGCAAATGCGGAATGCGGGATGCAGAATATTTTTAGATATGCTTTTATCGAGCCGCAATATGCATCCCACACTTTGTAGAATGCAGGTTGCAAAATTGACATTTATTAATCATTTGGTTTGTGTGACCCCGCAACTCGCACCCCACCAAATGAGAGATGCGGGTGCGAGCTGATTGAATAAATCTTTCTTTATTTTTTGATTCTGCATCCCGCATCCCGCATCCCGCAAAATGCGGAATGCGGGTTACATAATGACTAATAAAAATTTTGAATTTCATTTTTGGCCCCGAATTCTGCAAAACTTGATCCTGACCGTTCTTTTCACCCTAATCCTAGGATCTGTATTATTACCCATGAATTATAAATATGGTGGTATTTGTTATCACATATATAGTAGCCAAGTTACCATATTCTATTTTTCAGACACAGTACATTTTTTAGCCAGATCTCTTACATATGAGATGTTGAGATGAGCATTTTTTATGGATCATGTTTATATTAGTGGACTATTGCACTCTACCATGTCAGGACTGAGTCTCAAGACACTCATATTTGAGGATTGATGTAGCCATTTATGTCATTAAAGAGCAGTCATTGATGCTCGTTTTTATATCAGTTCTTTCTCATTGGACAGATGGTGTCTCGGATGGATTATATTTCATGATTATGACTCAGCTTTGTATATTGTGTTATGTTTATTATTGCTCTTATACTGATTTTTGTGACATGTAGTAACTTGTGGTATCATGATCTGGTGGTCATAATTATATGGACTTGAATGTATTTTGTACCATGTATTGATGTCCCTACTTAGAATTGGAATTTCTTAATCTATACTCATTGGTTTTAACCCTCCTTAGGGAGAATAGAGGTAGTCATTCCCACCATTTTTTTGGCTTGCTAGTGTTGGCTTCATCATTCACTATCTTCACCCATCCATTACCTTCTAGTTTAGTTTTTAACCCGACTGAATTCTTGACTTATGGCATGGAGGATATTTTTCCCCACTAGAACTTTTGTTAGACAAGCCTCCCTTTTTATATTGTGTCTTGGCTCTGAGTTTGTGAAAAAAAAATTCTTTGGTAAGTTGGATTGTATGCCTAAATCATTTTGGTCAGTTGTCCCAATGTTTGGCACTATGAAAAACTCCCCCTAGTCACTTGAGATGTTGTTGGTTAAAACTGAAAGTTCATGTACTACCTGTATTGGAAATGTTGAATATGCACCCATGGAAAATGAAAATGATAAAACTGTGTTTCTTAACATATGTAAAGAGGGCAAGAGCAATGAAATGCTAAAATACTCCTTGAAGAGTATAAGAAAAGGTCCAAAAAAGCAATGGTTAAAAATATGTTGTACCCAAATATTGCTGACCTTATAAAAATAAACATGTCCCGGATGAAAGCTGCAACTAGCTATTCTTTTAAGCACTGGTGAAGTTCCAAAGGGTCATATAGGCCAAAAAGGCCATGGAATAAAATAATGATCCTAGTGAACTTGGATCAAGCTTGATGTAGGCATGATTCCTAAGTTGAATAAGCACTCTCTAAACAACTCACCCATTTGTGAGGCACTGTCATTCCTTGTGTTGTTGTTTGTCCGACATTGGTTATATTGAGTTTCCCCTTTCCATATCTGAAGTGTCATGATGGTGAGTAGGAAGTCATCCTTTTCCTTAAGCCTTGTAAATTTCATCCTTCACCCTTCACTAGCAAAATGACTACATCTATGAAGTGAGTATAGTCCTGAAAGTCTAAGTTTGAGAAATAATAAATAAAGCCTTATATATGTATTGGTTGATGTACTACCATTGAAATGAATGCTACTTGTTATGATTGTTACTTCAATGAGTTGTAGAGCATGTCTTAGCCTTTTACACTTGTAGCAGATGGATGACAGTCTGAGTTATTATTGGTGTCTGATCAGTTACAGATGGTTATATTGTTTATTGGATATGATTGATGATTAGATAGAGACCTGTGAGGTGTATGAGTATACACCTTAGATGGACTTGGACTCTCTGAGTCTAATGAAACAGTTTATTTCTAGTTCTAGGCACTTACATATATGATCAGGCTCATTCTGCCTTTCTGATGTAGTTTTTCTTCATAGGTTGATATGTCTGAGCAGGGAGATGTTTTAGTTGGATCTCCTAGGGCGCTGTATGGGAATATGAGGTGAAAAAACTTGTTTGTACCATATTACCCCCATCGCAAAGAGAATGGTGGGTTCAGTTTGACAACACAGGCACCCTAGGAGGATGTTTTGGCAGGGTCATGTTTCTCAAGGCAAATTAAAAATGATTAAATGGCTATTGAAGAAATCGATTTCGGCTACTGAGGTAAAGAAATGGCATGGGATGAGTAATAATGATGAGAGTGATGTCCTCCACACCTTATCCACCAGTTGAAGCACCTGATTGGGCCAACACCTATTTTTGGGCATTTTTTTATTATTTTCTGAAGCTTTTGGGAGGCTCACGATTTCCTCAAGGAGGCACAAAGTCAAAGAATTAAATTATTGTATTGTTTTATCATGCCATGGGGACACCCAGAGGGAGTTATTCAAACACTCCTTGGACCCACCATGTGCTTCATTTATTTCTTGTTGGGTGGGTTACCTTTTTATGAGTGATTTAGTCCACTTTGGTAATTTATGGTTATATTGATCCATATATTGTATGTTGAGCTCATCTCAACCATTGATTAGAACATTTCATCTTTTAATCTTAGCCACTCGTTTTGAAAGTGGTTAAGATTTGGTTATGATTGAGGTTCTCTCATTTCTATTTAAAGGAGAGAGCTTCTCATTTGTAAGGGGTCTTTGGCTTTTGGATCTGAATAATAGAAAGAATTTTTTATGGATATTTTCTGGATCTTCTTTGCATATAATGTTCTCAAATGGTGATTGGATAGTCTTCTACTTCCTAGCATTGTGGAAATTCTTGTGAGATCTATATTTTTCTACTATCATTGTTTTTCCTACAGGAGGGTGTTTTGGATGGAGCGTTTTTGTAGGGGGACCTCAACTCACTCAGTTTTCTTCGTCTTGGATCAGGGAGTTTTCATTAGTTTCATTGTGATCTATGATTAATTCATTTTACTTTCTTGTAGCATTTGGTTTCTTTATCATGTATTGGAAAATCTGATATTGTTGACGTTTTCTCATGCAGGATAGGGGGCGCATTGGTGGTTTGTGGCTTACATCCTTCATAGAAATCACTTGAATATTCCAAAATTGATCGCGATAGCAAGGATCATCACTGTTAAATACTTCTACAAGAATTTCCAGGTAAGATATAATAGTTAAGTCTCTTCTCTTCGGATCTTAACCCATTGTACCTTGTTTTACTTCAATTTTTCTGAAAACTCCTAAAGTACTAAAAACCCTAAAAAACACTAAATATGGGAATCATCTGATATTTGGCCAAACCACTTCTGGGTTTCATATATTAGGCCTCCCCTTCACTAAATATACTGCAACACTGGTCAAATTCCTACTGGTTTGACCTAGATATGATTTTTAGCCAAAAAACTACATAAACCCCCACTGAAAATTTAACCTGCCATGGTTTTGACTTTTTTTGATTTCTGAATTCATAGATAGATAACTCAGGTCCCACATAGTCCAAATCACCCTCAACAATATCCATATGCTTGTAATTTTGACGTAGAGCTGAGTTTTTTACTGAAACAGCCCTAGCACCCTCACTGAAAACTGGACTTTTTCGGAATTGACTTTTTTTTGAAATATGATAGGATAGGCTGATAGATCAGGGCTTGAGATCTCTAGAACACTCCAAATTCTGAGCTAGTTCCTTCCAGGTTTCCCTAGATCTGAAAAATTGGTTTTCATCCCCCCTAGCCCCCCTCATCAGATTTTGACTTTTCTAGATCTGATTTTTCTTGCATTTTTCTGATTTGGGTTTGTAGATCAGGCCATCTAGATCTCATTTCCCCTCCAACGCTGAGCTGATAGTCTCTTGGTGGCTACAGATCTACATATCTGCTTCTCCAAGCCCTAGCGCTAGCCCTCCATTGAGCTGGTTTTCCTGTAACCTTAATTTTCCAGGCCAAATCATTTTTTGGGTCCATATATCAGGGTATATCCCAGGTGGGTTCACTAAAATGTTGTGTTGATGTTGAATCCATTTCCCAATGCATTAAAGGCACTAATATCCTATGTATAGCACTAACCCTAAATTTAGCTTACTCCCATTCTCTTTGACAACATTTATTGATAACTCAAGTTACCTATCTTTCACTGAGTCCGTCTCCTTGGTACTATACAGTACCAACTCTGTCTTTTCTCACCCTATCACAGTTATGTTTCCCAATACAGTGGTCATCCCCATTAGTTGCTAGTACCTAAACCCTAGAGCTATGGTTTCCATTCACCTTGCATCTTACGTACCTTGAAGCCCCATTGGATCTATTCTGGTGTCTAGGTCTGATCTCTCCTGTCGGGAGCAGATCCGAGTCTCCCCCATTGTTGTCTTGGACTAGGATAACATAAAGCAAAGGTTGCCTTGATTGGCATGACAACCATCCATTTGGGATTCTAGGTAGTCTAGGTTCCACCTCCTTAGTTTCTTGCCCCTCTACCATCCATCCTGGATCCACCTCACACAAGAAACTACAAGGTTGGTGATAACATTTTGGTGTCGTTACCAGAGAGGTAGAGGCCTACCTTGGTTTGACATTTCTACTCAAGCTATACTCAAGTTCTCTTTTCCAACATTTTGGCGTCGTTACCGAGGAGGTAGAGGCCTACCTTGGTTCAACATACCTCACCTTTCCCTACGACATATCTTTGATCGGTGAATTACTTGTGTGGTTCACCTAGCGACTCCACTGAGGATCGTACCCAACATATTAATGTTAAGTTCTTAGAGCATACCATAAATCATAATGAATCTGGATGTATTTTTGAGGCACATGAAAGAAGTAACCAAAAACATGATTGAAAATACAAGAAAAATAAATGAAAGGAATAGATGGAGGTCAGAGAACAGGTATGAGGATGATCTCAAGCATGATTATGGGTATAAATCTAGTTATCACAATCTTAATGATACCCACCAACTTCCTCACCCATGCAACAAATATTTCCCAAACATCTTGAGTGGACCTGTAATTCGACATGAACCTAGAAGTCAGTCCTAATCAAATCCTTATAGCCAAGTAACCCAAGCTGTGAAAAAACAAGACAGTCAGTCTCCTTTTGACTTTTTTGAAATATCGGGGGAACCTCATCCTATGACAAACAATTACACTAGGAGGATGCCTCGGTTCAATGGAAATAAGGATATATCTATTGAAATTCATCTAGATATTATATGGCATTACATGGAATCTAGAGGTGCAAAAAATAAAGATGTTTATATGCGAGCCTTAGGAGAATCCTTGCAAGGGGATGTTCAACTATGGTTTGATCATTTAGCACCAGGATCCGTCACTGGGTATGACATCTTCACAGTTTTGTTAATTGATATTTGGAGTAGGAACACTGATGATTCTTTACAGTGTGCATCTAGCAATGATTATAATCAGTATATTGGCAATTTTCTTTCTCAATTGGATCATTCCTCTCCTGAAATGTTCCAAATTATGAGCGTGCCTGCAATCCATAAGAATGTTACAGAGTACTTTGGGGATAATGTTTCAAAACCCCATGCTGAAATTAAGAGGGATATCAATCAAATCGTACAAGATACTTTGTCATTATTACCTGAACTAGTCACAGAGAAAATCCTGGATTTGATCCGTGGAAGGGAACCTGATCACCATCAAGAAGCATCCATAGTTGAGCCTTCCATTTGTGAGTCTATTAAAGAGTCTTTAGAAGAGGAACTCCATAGTCATTTCCAAATATATGAATTTGAGTCAGTATCCAACCTATCCAAATCTGGATTTAGACCTTGATCATATCACTATAAAAGAAGAAAAGGGGGAAATTAATAGAACTTCCATTGAAGAGCAATCATGTGGTCATATTGTAGTTGAACACCAAGTTTGTGAGGATAGAAATGAACATAGTAATTTTTTTCCTTATCAAATGAATGATGATGATCATTTATCCTTAGTTGAATGTAATGAACAATCTCAAGAAGAGCAACCACATGATGATGATATAATAGTAAGTGAGATTGACCTATAACCTTCCTTGTCACATCTTTTGAAATGGAATCTGTGTCCTAATAATCATCAAGAGTCTCCAAGGAATGATTCTTGTAATGTTGTTACTATTCCTCGTCATATTTTTTATCAAGGTGATTTGGTTGAGGAGATTAATAATAGTGATTCTAGTTCTTGAGATGTTAGTTTTAATCTTGCCAATTTCTCTAGCAAATGTCCCATATCACATGGAATATTGGTGTTAACATATTTAGGTGATCCAAATCAAGTCTTAATTTGTAAATCCACCCTCCCATCCCAACTTTTGAAGCCCTCTATGGTATCATGCAGTGCAGAGTCTCAAAAGTGCCAAATGGTCAATGGTAAAACATTTTCTCTCCTTTCATCCTTGGTGCATAATGCTTTCAACTTTTCTAATTTCTTTGATTGGGTGAATAAAAAGCTCTATAAAGACCAATTCGATATTTTCTCATTTTATAAACAATAAATGGGGTTAATCTTAATTTCTGGTTTAATGATTTCTAATTTGTCCCTATTTTGCTTCACCATTGATCATGATGTGAGTATGATTGAGTGTGCTAACCATAAAAAGGAGGGAAGAAATGATGGCCTAGGAGGGATGAATCATGTATCATATTCTTTTATTTCATTAGATTTAAACTTGCATAAATTTTATGATCCTATCGATCTATGAGTAAAGAAGTTTGCAACAATCAATCTCATCCCTGGCATGATTTGATTTCTCTTCATCCATGTCTTTCTTTAATTTTCAAACAACAAGTTATAATGGCTTCAATTTTCATTCACATTGCTCACAAGCCATCTTTGATTTGTTGTATCATTAACTGTAAAGATATTTCAATAGGTTCATTCAGTAAGTGGTTGCATTGGATTTATGATTTTACCTAACACTTGTCTAAATTTGTTAGAGTAGGGTAGGTAGGATGAATAAGCCTTTCCTGGTAGTAGTATAGAATCTTGATTTGTTCTTTGAAGCTCACCTTTGAAGCTTTTAGTGTAATTGTGTTATCCTGCAAAATAAAAAATCAAACTTTTATTGAAAGTTATGGTTATAGATTAGATTTATTTTCTACTTTTAAGTTTCATGCATCTTTATTTTCAGTATTTTATATATTATCCACATGTTGTTTTGAAGACCGGTCTGTGAGTTTGGTATAGCTCTGGACAGGTTGCAAGTAGTCAGGTACATTCTTGGTAGCAGTTGTAGAGCTAGATGGATTGATCGAGGATGTGAGAAGCAGAATGCTAGGAACAGAGATTTTGAGGTTCTCAAGCGCTCTTTTCAGCAGAGCACTTGTCCCAGCTGGAGCTAGATGTTATCACATATATAGTAGCCAGGCTACCATATTCTATTTTTCATACACAGTACATTTTTTAGCCAAATCTCTTACATATGAGATGCTGAGATGAGCATTTTTTATGGATCACGTTTATATTAGTGGACTATTGTACTCTCAGATGTTAGGACTAAGTCTTAGGACACTCATATTTGAGGACCGATGTAGCCATTTATGTCATTACAGAGCAGTCATTGATGCCCAGTTTTATATCAGTTCTTTCTCATTGGACAGATGGTGTCTCAGATGGATTATATTGCATGATTATGACTCAGCTTTTTATATTCTGTTATGGTTATTATTTCTCTTATACTGATTTTTGTGACATGTAGTAACTTGTGGTATCATGATCTGGAGGTCATAATTATATGGACTTGAATGTATTTTGTACTATGTATTGATGTCCCTACTTAGACTTGGAAGTTCTTGATCTATACTCGTTTTTTAACCCTCCTTAGGGAGAATAGAGGTAGTCATTCCCACCATTCTTTTGGCTTCCTAGTGTTGGCTTCATCATTCACTATCTTCACCCATCCATTACCTTCTAGTTTAGTTTTCAACCCGACTGACTTCTTGACTTATGGCATGGAGGATATTTTTCCCTGCTAGAACTTTTGTTGGACAAGCCTCCCGTTTTATATCGTGTCTTGGCTCTAATTTGGTGACAAAAATTTCCTTTGGTAAGTTGGATTGTATGCCTAAATCATTCTGGTCAGTTTTCCCGATGTTTGGCACTATGCAAAACTCCCCCTGGTCACTTGAGATGTTGTTGGTTAAAACTAAAATCTCATGTACTACCTGTATTGGAAATGTTGAATATGCACCCATGGAAAATGAAAATGATAAAATTGTGTTTCTTAACATATGTAAAGAGGGAAAGAGCAATGAAATGCTAAAATACTCCTTGAAGAGTATAAGAAAAGGTTCAGAAAAGCAATGGTTAAAAATATGTTGTACCCAAATATTGCTGACCTTATAAAAATAAATATGTCCCGGATGAAAGCTGCAACTAGCTGTACTTTTAAGAACTGGTGAAGTCCCAAAGAGTCATATAGGACAAAAAGGCCATGGAATAAAATAATGATCCTAGTGAACTTAGATCAAGCTTGATGTAGTCATGATGCCTAAGTTGAATAAGAACTCTCTAAACAACTCACCCATTTGTGAGGCACTACCATTCCTTGTGTTGTTGTTTGTCCGACATTGGTTATAGTGAGTTTTCCCTTTCCATATCCAAAGTGTCATGATGTTGAGTAGGAATTCATCCTTTTCCTTAAGCCTTGTAAATTTCATCCTTGATTGGCATGACAACCATCCATTTGGGAATTTAGGCAGTCTGGGTTCCACCTCTTTAGTTGCTTGCCCCTCTACCATCCATCCTGGATCCACCTCACATAGGAAACTAAAGGGTTGGTGATAACAGTATTATTATGATTTTTCACTGTTTTTACCATTATAATTTTCTCTCGTGCATGAATTTACATCCATATTTTACCAAGCAATTTTGACACTGTTCACTGTAGTTTCAGGTTGGTTATCAAGTCGCTTTCTCACCATTTGAATTGCTTACTGTGCTTCCTGTATATTTCAATTTAATTATTGGTACCAGCATCCAAATAGGATATGGTGAAGTCCAAAACACCCCAAATTACCAGTAGCAAAAACCTCCAGAAAAAACATGTTTACCAAAGACCCCAATTTTGGTGTCTTTTATTATACCAATGGGCGAGTGTATGAAACTTACTAGTTGGATTGGTCTTGAGTGTATTCCATCTTTTATAACAATGAACTCTCAGAATTCCAGGGTAATCAACTCATTTATGAGAGAATTAGGGATTCTGGCCTTCACATGATTGTTGCACGACCAGGAATCCTCCCTTACAATGATGCAGTTAGATGGATTATAGACCACGCTAACCTGAAAGATCATTCCTTCAACACCAGTACTAGAACACAATTGGTCAATTTCTGCTCCAAAAAACTTTGTGAAAATTTACGCCCTTAAACCTTTTACATAGCTCCTCGATGTAGACTTTGTTAACGCTGCTAAGTCTAGGTTCAATTTTGACCAAATGATGAAATCCTGGATGGCTGAACCGCACAAGTTCTCCCAGACGAAAGACAACCTTTACCCCATTGACTGGTTCAAGGAACCTTATTCCCTACTTGTAGCAATGTTATGCAGGCTTTAAGGTCTCCCCAACTATTCTTACTTCAAGAAAGAATGGGCCCCCATTGCTCACCATGTCCTCACTACGGGTGAATCCTTCCCTTGGGCTTCAATCCTGTCACTTGAACTCAAAAACGCCATATAAGAGTTCTAGAAAGCTACTACTAGGAAGAATCCCAACGTTTATCTTTCTTCCTTCATTGTGGATATCTTTTGTGCCAAATTCCACTTCCCCAATACGGGATGAAATTGGGTATTACCAGCCCCACCTGTGCATATTTATCATTCTGAGCTATGGGATACAAATTATGTAACCAGGTTTTATGATATATGTGAGAGTTTCCTTGGCCGAGCCTATTTCCTGATTTTTAACAAGGAAGCTCTTGCATTCTCACCTGAAGCTAAAGCCCTCATAGCCATTATGGTATATTGGTATGTCAGTGAATCATTCACCTATATCAAGGTTTTTGGTAGCAATGTTTCCCACATGTTTCCTAAGGTCATGCCAGACAGGTTGGTCCTTGAGGATATTTCATTTCAAATAGTCACAGAAGGGATTTACAAAAAATGTGTTGCACCTAAGAGGAAGGTTTGGCCCAAGTTTCCTATAACCCTTGGATATTTAAGCATACCTACTTCTACTTGGGCATCAGAGCTTAGTGACCACATAGTGTCACTCAAGCTTGGATTTGCATGTAAAAGGAGGCATGATCCCAAGGGGATTGTTGACATTCACCTCAAGCAAAACCATTTTAAAATAGGATATGCTCATGAAGAATGTCCAGATGATTTCATTTACCAGGGATTCAACAATTTTTCTGAAGTCTTCGTGAGGGATAAAATAAAGGAAGAACAAAGTCATATATTGCAATACCAAAAAGAAATCAGGGATAGAATTCAACATTACAGGTCTATGGAGCTAGATATTCAGGAAAATGTAATAAAAGACAGGGAAGAAAGGGGAGCTAAAGCTGTGGAAAAGGAGGATCTGGCATCCACAAATGTATCCATTGGAACCAGTTCAAACACAGGTAAAGGAAAATCTCCCATGTAAGAAGTTCCCCAGACATCTGTGGAGCATCAAGTCAAGGCCTATTTGCACACTTCAGAACAGATCAAATAGAGACTGAGCAAAATGAATTCAGCACTAGACACATAGGAAGTTGCAACCTCTCAACCAGCTGAAGCTACTCAAGTGACCACTGTGGATGAAAAGACTCAATCTGAAAAAGATCAGGTTGAGGAGTAGATTTCTAAAAAGTTGGAAATCTCCATCCCCATTTCTACTATAGACTTGACTCATTTAGAGGAAGAGGATGAGAGGGTTTCTCCTGTTCCTATTATCGTTGAAACTGGGAATGGTAATGATTTACAGAATCTTACTAATTTGCTTAATGATAGAAATGGAAAAGCTTCATCACCTCTTCCACAACCACATCATTCTTCCTAGTCTGGCCCATCCTCTTATGCATTACTTCTCTCATCAATTATAGATTTATCTTCATTATATGATGGTTCGACTGTGACACCTTTTATGACCCAGCTTTATCAAGATGCCACTAGTATTCCTGAATCTATTACACCTGTTTATGTGGATATTCCATTTCCTTCATCTACTGTACAACCAGTTTTGAAAATCACATTGCATATTCCTTCATTCAGCTCAGTATCATCCCCTATGCCTGAGAAAACTTCAGCAGTTTCACCATCATCACTAAAGGCTACTTCTTTGCAAGTTTCATCTACTGAAACATGACTGAAACTTCTATTCCTAATATTTTGTTAGCCCCTGAAATAACTCTTGCTTAGAATGTTACCTCTTCTCCATCCATTTCCCCTATTACTATGACCATACCCTCTCATACCACAACTCAAACCTCTTCTTTGATATCCATAGGCATTAATATACCCCCCATCGATGAAATAAAGGATGAGTTCAATGAATATTTTGTTATATCCTTGGGAGAATATTGATACAATAAAGCTAATAGATCAGTGGTGAAGAAGGGAAAGAAGAGGAATAGGGATCAAAGTTATATGGACATATCTATTACAAATAAGGTTGTGTGGACCCCAAGGTCAAGTGACCCACAGACATATGCTACAGATGCTGCATCTATTTTAGGTGCTTTTATAGGCTCCAATTTTGATGTTGTCAACGCTTTGAACCGAGAATTTCACAAACAGAAAGAAAAAATTGTCAGTATAAAGGAGGAGCTGAAACAACTTAACATGAAACATGAGAATAAGTGTGGTGAACTTCAAGAGAAAAATTTCACTCTCAGTTAAGAACTGCAAAGAGAAAATATTGTTAATGCCACTTTGGTTCAAAATGTTACATTATTAGAAAGATAGTGTGAATATGCAACTACAAGTGCAACTTCATCTTCATAATCCAAGTTTTCCTAGGAAGAATTTAAAGAGCTTTCCATTCAAACCAACAAGGAACATTATGATTTGGTTTGTGAGTTATTTAAAACTCTAGATAATATATTTGAAACTCACATGGTTTTTGACAAGATGTATGTTGTTCTGGAAGACCTAGTTGAGAAAAGACAACAAGCCTTGAAGGCTTATGATGAAGTGGTAGACTGGAAAAAGGTACATGAAGGAGAAGCCAGATAATGTCACTTTTCTCACTAACTTCCAGCATAAGAGAATCAGGGTTATTTTGAGATCCTGGGAAGATCAGGATGAGACAATAGCTAAATATATAAAGAAACCACAGGCCATTTGCAGTGAAAGATGGTATGCAGTTGACAACATTATGGATGAATTGTCCTTTCCTAGAATGGTGCTTATTGAAAATCCTGTCCACCTAGATTGATGGTTGATCAAGTGGAGCAGCGAAGGGATGAAAGAGAGGAGAATAACAAGAAACTTGACCACGTCAACATTCATGATGTATATCAATTGATCAAACAGCCATTTGCGATGGAGAGAAAGATCCACATTTATATCTGATTTTGGCATAAATTGGCTAAGAATGAAATTTAAGATTATAAGTGCAATGCCCAGCTTGGCATTGAATCTTCCAGTTACCCTGATATTGAGGAGTTTCTCTGTATCTGGAAGATGTGGAGAGATTTCTTGGGATATTAGCTTTATTTAGGATTTCATTCCCCTTTAGGGGGGGATTCATTTTTTTTTTGTAATAAATATTTAAGAGGGTGATCTCAAATGTATTGAGGACTTTTTTTTTGGACTTTTGGAAGAAGGAAGAATGATACAAGAGATTGAGATAACACCTCTGGTTTTTCATATGGTTTATGTAATTTGTTACTGGACTTCAAATCAATACAGTACTGTCATTCCTTATCTCTTGTCTTTGTCTGAATGAATCTCTTCAAACAGATTTCAATCTTCTTTGTTTCAAATGGACAGATAATGTTGTGAGTTATTTGCAATCATTAAATGTGTTTTATTTAACTTGGATTTACCTCTGTTATTTAGTGATCCATTGATAACGTTTCATAAAATTTATTTTATGAACTGTCTTTATCTATTTCTGTGAATAATTGAATAGTAATATTTAGCAGCATAATATGTTTGTTTTTCAACTTACATGTGCTATGTAGGTTAATGCAGAATGATAGAATCTTAAGTCACTAACTAATTGATTTTCATTAATTAGCTGCGAATTGAGTGACGAGCTTCTAATCTGATTTACATTTTTGTTGGTTGAATGAAAAGTACTTGTCTACTTGCACATCTGGTTTACCTTCAGATCAACACAATATCCTTTTCAAAGTAGTTTAGATCTAGATCAGGTTCCATTTCCTAGTTAGGTTTAAGTTTTCTTGTTCTTTATATCATCTTCCTTGTTTCCTAAATTGGGAAACAGATCCTCTGTGAATCAAATCCAATCATAAGCCAGTGGAGGCTGCAAAATTATCCATGGGATATTACCATCCAAAACGGCTTGAGGATAGAACATTACTTACGTGGGATTGTTTGAATCTTTTGGCTGGGTTTTTTTCATGTGTTGCAAGCGTTAGACACCCTAATTAGCTAGATACATAGTTGGGGCTTCAACAAATGGTGCTAGAAGGAGGGTCTACACATCATTCCTAAAACAAATACTCATACACCTCCTCCAGCAAGAGATCCGATCATCACCCATAGTCATGCCCATGAATCTACATCAGGGGAACAAATAACACAAGGATCAGATATTGTCCCTATTACCCCTAGATAAGAACAGACTACTCAGTCAGACAGATACATTCTCGTATCACCCATTCTAGGACCCACCACAATTGAACAACTATTGAATGATGATTCCCACAATGTTGCTAAGATTCAAAGGAGATTCGTCGAAGAAAATCCTACTTAGGATCCTCCCCAAAATGATAATCAAGAGAACCCAAGTCTAGGTGACCAAAACGCTGAGAGACGTCATAACCTTTTCAGTGAACCATCCAATCCTGGGTTTGATCTAGGTTCCCTTTTTTCGGGATTTAGTGACTCCTTGACATAGCTATCTGAATAGGAGGACCACCCCCATCTCCTCCCTCTTCTTCGTCTTCCTCAGAAGAATTGTCAGATTATGAATCTTTGGATTCGTCAGCAGAATCTGTCCCTATGGATGATGAACATCACAACATGTCATGGTTATATGGGGATGTCATGTCTGTTGTAGGATACCAGCACAGGTTGCCTAAAAACCCCAAGAAGTGGCTTCCAAAATTTAATCCAGATGACAAAAATCCCCGTGGAAGACCACATCAAATCCGTTATGCAAGCCATTAGACTTAGGAACGTCATACATGAAGACGTGGTTTGCATATTATTCCCTTATACATTTGAGGGAAAATATTCTACCTAGTATTTTTCCTTAGAAGCTAGCTCCATCCATCATGGGATGTGTTTTCTGAACTCTTCACTCAAAAGTTTTGGGATGACAAGACCCCAAAGGAGTTAGTCATAGAGCTCTCTTCCATGAAGACTAAGGGTAAAGGAAGAGTCAAAGATTACAATCACTGGTTTTAATATTGAAAAAATTGGATCCCAAATATGGTACTTCCTGTTGAGGAATTACTGGTAGCATACTATATTAAGGGTCTCCCGACCCAAATAGCCATGTCGGTCAAAAGGGATTGCAAAGAGTCCTTGAAAGACACCTTCTTCAAAGCCATACAAGTTGAAAGGGACATGTTCTATCTCAAATACAACCCTAACACCACATCTGAATAAGCATCTACCTCATGTAGGAAAAGTGATAGTTCCCCTAAACCTGCTACTACCAGTTAAGATCCATTGAATATGAGTGAACTGAAGAAGATCCTTCAAATAATGTCTAACCAGATGGTAGATCTCAAGAATACAATAAATGAAAATCAATCAAACAATAAGGGATTCAATAGGACACCTTTTAGGAGGCCAAGTCAACCTCCTTAGAATCCACCACCTCCAAATCCCAGCGAGGGTTTCACCTCAGAAGATATTTTTTCTATATTGAAAGCCTTAGCTACAAGAACACCAGGCATTCTCGAACCCTCCAAAGATCATTCCACTCAAGATTCACAACCTCCCCAAGAGGAAGAGGAAGATGACTAGTAGGTTAGCTCTGTGAACTTCTTTTCGGAAGAAGAAGAAGAAGAAGAAGCCGACACGGTTTTTAACCTACAACACACACACAATACTAGGTCTAAAGGGACACCTTCCTGGGAATCATCGCCTCCGACACAGACCCCTAGCAAAGGTAAGACTCAAACTCAGAAGGACACCCTCATTCCTGAGCCATAATACAACTTGGTAGAGGATCTTAAAAGAGTCAAAGAAAACATGTCTTTATTTAATCTTCTCAAAATACCTTCCATAAGGGATTCCCTACCCAAAATCATGATCATAAAGCAACCCCGAGATGCTCAAAATAATAATTTTGATTCTGCAATCCAACCAAGCCATCCAAAACCTAGAAGCAAGGGCACTCCCCTTCTTACTTACCTTTGAAATCTTTAACAGGAACGTGCATAACTGTATGGTAGACTTAGGTGCTTCATCCAATGCTATGCCCCTTTCTGTGTGTAAGAAACTCAATGCCACCTTGGAAACCTATCCTATTCAAATTGTGCAATTAGATAGATCCAAGGTTAAAGTCATAGGAAGGTTGAGGAATGTTCTTCTCAGATTATCCACAGATCCTCGAATTCATCAAACTATTGATATTGTGATTGCGGATATTCCAAAGACTTACAGTATGTGGCTAAGTTGAGATTAGTCAGAGAAACTCAAAGGTTACTTTGCTACTGATTGGTCCCACCTATGGTTTCCTCTTAACAGGTATCCTAAAAAGCTCAAAGTTGACAGGGAACCATTCATGAAACAAACTGTAACTAATCTCAATGGTTCCAATGAATTTGTCTCCTTCTTTAACAATCAATTTGAACATTTCACATTTAATACTTTCTTTGGAGACTTTCTTGCTAGTGTTGCACGAATGGAGAATAAGCAGAAACACTCTTAGATAATTCATCTTACATTTTTCCCATTCTCTAGCATTGTTGTTCATAATGTATATAATGTAAATACCAATTTCGGATTGATCCTATAGTTTGGACTTTGTTTTTTGATGGCTCCAGATCGAAAGAGGGAGCAGGCCCAGGATGTGTACTTATTGATCCTAAAGGGATCAAAACAATGATTCAATGCAGGTTGGAATTTGTATGTACCAATAATGTGGTTGAGTACGAGGCATTAGTCCAAGGACTTAGGAAAGCTATAGATATGGGAGCAAATGAAATTTAATGCATAAGAGACTTCGAAATCATTGTGAAACAGGTACAGAATCAGATACATTGTCTATCTCCACGTCTAGTTAATTACCAAAGATTAATCAGGGATATGAATAATTCTTTCTTAGCATTTAATATTAAATTTGTTCCTATATCACATAACTTTGACGCAAATCTGTTAGCCAATACTGCAACTAGACTAATCCCACCCGAAGACTTGTCCCCACAAACCTTCTCTATCGAATTGATGTAGAGACCCTCCATACCTAAAAATTTCACAAGTTGGAAAGTGTTTGATGATGACCATCAAATACTTGACTTCCTATCAGCCCAAAATACCTTCAAAGGTATGGCTATTGACAAAGCCGATCATGAGAAGTCTCTATCTGATCCTTCCAACATCATCCCTAAGTCTATCATCAGTCTGGAGAAGTTTTACAATTTACAAGATAAATTCAGATAGACCATCAATTGCAAAACTCAAAGCTCAACCTTGAATCACACCCCTATCAACTTAGGAACAGAACATGAGCCTCGATTCATCAATCTTGGAATACATTCTTCCCATGATGAAAGAAGAAGTTTTATCAAACTATGCAGGGAATTTAAGGATGTTTTTTCCTAGACATATGATGAAATTAAGACTTTCAATACTACCATCATGAATCATAACATCCCCATGAAACCTGAGGTAAATCCCTATCAGCAAAAATTGAGGAAAATGCACCTGAGTATAGATCCTTCTATCAAGAAAGAACTAGACAAACTGCTCTCGGCCAGGATCATATTTCCCATCAGGCACATGTAGTGGATACCTAATTTGGTCCCTGTTCGTAAGAAGAATGGGGAAATCAGACTCTGCGTAGACTTCAGGAATCTCAATCGGGCCTCTGAGAAAGACAACTATCATGTTCCTCCAATCGAGGAGATCCTATAGAAAGTAGCTGGATCAGAGATGTTTTTGCTACTAGATGGTTTTTCTGGCTACAACCAAGTCCTGGTTGCACCCAATGATCCACTGAAAACTGCTTTCCGGACCCCTTGGGGAACATTCGCATATAGACGAATGTCATTTGGACTAATAAATGCAGGAGCCACATTCCAGAGATCTATGGACATAGATTTCAAGGGATTGATCCACAATTCTGTCATCATGTACCTATATGATGTTACCATTTACTCTAAAAAATGACAGGATCATTTGTTTTCTTTAACACAGTTATTCGAAAGGTGCAGGAAATTTAGCATCTCCCTCAATATCAAGAAGTCCATATTTGTAGTAACATAAGGTAAGTTGTTGGGTTTTGTAGTTTCAAAGGAAGGTATGATCATCGATCCAGAACGCGTTGAAGCAATCTCCAAGATCGGTATCCCTAACTCTCATAAGGAAATGCAGTCATTTTTGGGTAAGATCAATTTTGTTTGTATATTTATTCCAAATTTTTCTCAAGTTGTGCAATTCCTAGTCAAGAAGGATGTACCATTTAAGTGGTCTAATGAACAAAAGAATGCATTTACTGAAATTTGGAAAACCATAGCAAAAGCACATGCTCTCATATCCCTAGATTTCATTAAATATTTTATATTGTATACATTTTCTACTGACTTTTCTTATGCAGCATCCTCATGCAGAAAAATCATGAAGACGACGAAATCCCCATTTATTTCATGAGTTCAACATTGAAAGGGGTTGAACTCAATTACTCCCAGGTTGACAAACAGGCCTACATAGTATATAAATCAATAAAACATTACAGGCCTTATTTGTTGAAGTCATGGACTAAGGTGATTGTCCCTTGTGCATCCATTTGCAATGTCCTCATCGAAAAGGAGTTGGGAGAAAAGAGAGCTCACTAGATGACTGCCCTTCAAGAATATGATCTGGAGATCAAGCCTATGAAGATTGTCATAGGACAAGGTTTGTGTCAGCTCACTGCCCATTCAAATGACCCTGAAAATCAGTAAACTGATTGGGAACAGGAAGAAGCAACTCCTACAGGTTTTGTTAATGCACTTGAAACTGTGGTATTTGAATGATACGATCACATCAAATTATTTATTCATAATGGGTTTGCTCTTGAAACCCTAGATCCCAAAAAATGTATAGGACTAAGGCTAAAATAAGCCCCTGATCAACTCATTGATAATGTTCTGTTTAGGAAGAATTATGATGGAGTGTTCTTAGATTCCTGGAAAAGGCTCAAACAGTCACTTCACACCATAAAGACTGGCACACCCAAATTTACTATGCTCTTTGGGAAGATCGAATCACCCCA
Source organism: Pseudotsuga menziesii (assembly GCA_001517045.1). Lineage (NCBI taxonomy): Eukaryota > Viridiplantae > Streptophyta > Pinopsida > Pinales > Pinaceae > Pseudotsuga > Pseudotsuga menziesii. The sequence goes on from LPNX010898639.1 coordinate 624,329, forward strand.
AAGGAATCCCTTGGTAACTCCCCTTATTGCCTTGTTAATGGAAAGGAAGTTGTCATGCCATCTAATCTCACCATTCCTTCGTTGCAATTGGCCCAATCCATCCAAGAGAGTGACTCTTCCCCATTACAGCAGAGGATTGATTCTCTACTCAAGTTAGAAGAGGATAGAGGCAAAGCCAAGAATAAATTCTACCAACATCAATAGTTGGTTAAGAAATGGTTTGACGAGAGGTCTTCATCAGATAGAGACTTCTCAATGGGAGATTTAGTGTTGAGATGGGACAAACAACAAAAGGACAACAAAGATTTCACCAAGTTTCAATGAATTTGGCTAGGACCATTCATTGCTATAGAAAATATTGGTCCTAGTACGGTTTGACTACAAACACTAAAAGGGGTCGTTGACACCTATCCAATGAATGTTTTTCTACTTAAGAAGTATTTTGTTTGAAAAAGGTTGGTTCAACCCTGTATAGGTTTGGTGTGTTATTTTCCTTTTATTTTTTGAATGTTTGTTTGACATTTGTAGCTTTTTGTAACACCTGCACACTTGGCAATAATGAGCAATTAGTTTTCCTCGGTATTGAATACTCTCAACCGAAATAGTATTGTCAATCTCTATCTTTTCTAACTCATATCAGGATCTGTTATATCTGAACGAAAACCATATTTGCAGAATTTTGTATTAATGCCCTCTCATCCAGGTTAATATATTCTACATGCCCTACTCTGATGATGATAGTTGTGGAGGAAAAGGTTCATGACGTATGAGGTCTCATTAGAGCACTGTGGAAAATCGTCATATCCTAGTCAGTCTTATTCTTTGGGATTTAATTATGGCCATATCTTTTATCATGTGGATTACAAGATGAGGGGTATCATCACGAGCCAACTCATTAGGTTCATAGGTGCTCAGTGGAATGACATCTTTTCCATTTAATATGGGGAGATGGCTTCCAATTCCCTGGAAGATTGGAGATCCTATCACAGGTTGACTCATTCATGATCTATAGAGCATCAGTGAGTAACGTTGCCTACATATGGACACCAAGCCATGGAAATGTCTTTTCATTCATGTACAAAATAAAACCTAACCATCCCCAAATAAGAGAGAATTGTGCATCTGGACAAGGGGGTCCAATCTAGGACCAACCTCACTATGATCATGGGCTTGATTTTGGACTAAAACTATCACCAAATGGTTCCCAAGCCATGATAGTCTCTTTCATCCATATAGTTGGAAGACAAGAGGTCTCCTTATCGAGCCGGATTGTTTAGTTTCCAGGTTAGGTTTGTGAATGGAACTGATCACCAGGACCTGGGGCAATGGTCCTGTGTCAATGCAATCTTGCTTGTCATTTCTTAAAAAAAAAAATATTGGTTTCAGTGGCCTCTATCTGAAAACCCAAAAGAGATAAAAGTATGACCCCAGGTTCAACTTTAAACTGCATGCCTATGTCATCCTGAGTTCAAATGATCCCGATCCTACAATGACATCTAAATCAGAGTTGCATCTTTTAAAATGACCATGGATGGAAGTGCATTAATAATTTTGATAATTCTTGGTTGGTTACATTCATATATTAACATTTCTTAAGAGTTAATATTTGTCTACTGACAGGTTTGATTAGAAAAGGTTATTGTTTTGCAGAGATAATTGGTTCTTCCAACAAGTTGCCATTTGTTGTAGGTACAACAAATCCCATGTTATTTTGACACAGGATCCCAACCATATATACGAAGGTAACTTGGTAGGATCCTTCGTAACCTTGTAGGATTCTATTACATTTTTATTGACTCATGGGATTCCCTAAATTAAACAAATTTCAAAGAAAAAGTCATGCTTGATTTGTTTGTTTTAAGATGTGGATATATTGTTTGTTTAGAAGTGTTTGGCTATCCCGCAACCCACAAGTTGTGGAGTGCGGGGTATTTTAGTTGGATATTTTGATTTTTCACTTTCTGCAACCCGCATCCTGCAAATGTGGAATGCAAGATGCAGAATATTTTTAGATATGCTTTTATCGAGCCACAATTCGCATCCCGCACTTTGCAGAATGCGAGTTGTAGAATTGACATTTATTAATCTCTTGGTTTGCTTGAGCCCACAACCCACATCCCGCCAAATGTGGAATGCAGGGTGTAGAGCTGATTGAATAAATCTTTCTTTATTTTGTGATTCTGCATCCCGCGTCCCACAAAATGCGGAATGCGGGTTATGGAATGACTAATAAAATTTTTGAATTTCATATTTGGCCCCGCATCTCGCAAAGCTTGATCCTAACCGTTCTTTTCACCCTAATCCTACAGTCTATATTATTACCCATGAATTATAAATATGGTGGTATTATTTACGATTTTTCACTATTTTTACCATTTTAATTTGCTCTCCTGCGTGAATTTACATCCAGATTTTACCAAGCAACTTAGACAGTGTTCACTACGGTTTCAGGTTGGTTATCAAGTCGCTTTCTCACAATTTGAATTGCTTACTGTGTTTCCTGTATATTTCAATTTAATTACTGGTACTAGCATTCGAATAGGATATGGCGACATCCAAAACACCTCAAATTACTAGGAGTAAAAACCTCCAAAAAGTCATGTTTACCAAAGACCCCATTTTCGGTGTCTTCTCTGATACTAATGGGCAAGTGTCTGAAACTTACCAGTTGGATTGGTCCCAAGTGTATTCCATCTTTGATAAAAATTACCTCTTAGACATCCAGGTAATCAACTCGTTTATGAGAGAATTAGGGATTTTGGCCTTCACATGATTGTTGCACGACCGGGCATCCTCCCTTACAATGATGCAGTTAGATGGATTATAGACCACGCTAACCTAAAAGACCATTCCATCAACACCAGTGTTGAAACACAATTGTCCAATTTCCACTTTGAAACCTTTGTGAGAATCTAGGCCCTTAAACCTTTTACACAACTCCTCGATGCAGACTTTGTTAACGCTGCTAAGTCTAGGTTCAATTTCGACCAAATGTTGAGATCCTGGATGGCTGAACCGCGCAAGTTCTCCCAAAGGAAAGATGCCCTTTACCCCGTTGAATGGTTTAAGGAACCTTATTCCCTGCTTACAGCAATGTTATGTAGGATTTATGGTCTCCCCAAATGTTCTTACTTCAAGAAATAATGGTCCCCCATTTCTCACCATGTCCTAACTACAGGTGAATGCTTCCCTTGGGCTTCAATCCTATCACTTGAACTCAAAAACACCATACAAGAGTTCCAGAAAGCTACTTCTAGGAAGAAGCCCAACTTTTATCTTTTTGCCTTCATTGTGGATGTCTTTTGTGTCGAATTCTGCTTCCCCAATATGGGATGGAGTTGGGTATTACCAGCCTCACCTGTGCTTATTTATCATTATGAGCTATGGGATACAAATTATGTAACGAATTTTTATGATATATGTGAGAGTTTCCTCGGCCAGGTATATTTCCTGATTTTTAACAAGGAAGATCCTACATTCTCACCTGAAGCTAAAGCCCTCCTAGCCACTATGGGAGATTGTTATGTCGGTGAATCATTCACCTATATCAAGGTTTTTGGTAGCAATGTTTCCCACATGTTTCCTAAGGTCGTGCTGGACGAGTTGGTCCTTGAGGAGATTTCATTTCAAACAGTTACAGAAAGGATTTACAAAAAATGTGATGCACCTAAGAGCAAGGTTTGGCCCAAGTTTCCTATAACCCTTGGATCTTTAAGCATACCTACTTCTACTTGGGCATCAAAGCTTATTGACCACATAGTCTCACTCAAGCTTGGATTTTATAGTAAAAGGCAGCATGATCCCAAGGGGATTTTTGACCTTCACTTCAAGCAAAACCATTTTAAAATAGGATATCCTCATGAAGAAATTCCAAATGATTTCATTTACCAGGGAGTCAACACTTTTTCTAAAGTCTTGGCGAGGGATAAAAGAAAGGAAGAACAAACTCATTTATGGAAATACGAGAAAGAAATCGGGGACAGAGTTCAGAATTATAGGTCTATGGAGTTAGATATTCAGGAAAAGGTAATAAAAGAAAGGGAATAAAGGGAAGCTAAAGCTACGGAAAAGGAGGCTCTGGCATCCACAAATGTATCCATTGGAACCAATTCAGACACATGTAAAGGAAAATCTCCCATGGAAGAATTTACACTAACATCTGTGGAGCAGTAGTTCAAGGCCTATTTGCACGCTTCAGAACAGATCAAACAGAGACTAAGCAAAATGAGTTCAACACAAGACACTCAGGAAGTCGCAACCTTTCAACCAGTTAAAACTGCTTAATTGAGCACTGTGGATGAAAATACTCAATCTAAACAAACTTAGGCTGAGGAGTAGCCTTCCAAAAAGTTGGAAATCCCCATCCCTGTTTCTACTATAGACTTGCCTCATTCAGAGGAAGAGGATGAGAGGGTTTCTCATGAGCATGTTACCGTTGAAACTGGGAATGATAATGATTTACAAAATCTTACTAGTTTGCTTAATGATAGAAATAGAAAAGCTTCATTACCTCTTCCATAACCACATCCTTCTTCCCATTCTGTCCCATCCTCTTTTGCATTACTTCTCTCATCAATTATAGCTTTATCTTCAGTATCTGATGGTTCTACTGTGACACCTTTTATGACCCATCTTTATCAGGATGACACTAGTCTTCCTGAATCTATTACAACTATTTATGTGGATATGCCCTTTCCTTCATCTACTATACCACCAGTTTTCAAAATCCCATTGTATATTCCTTCATTCAGCTCAGTATCATCCCCTGTTCCTGAGAAAACTTCAGCAGTTTCACCATAATAACTAAAAGCTACTTCTTTGCAAGTTTCATTTATTGAAACTTCTATTCCTAGCCTTTCTTCATCACCTGAAATAACTCTTGCTTAGAATGTTACCTCTTCTCCATCCATTTCCCCTATTACTATGACCATACCCTCTCATACCACAACTCAAACCTCTTCTCTGATATCCACAGCCATTAGTATACCCCCCATTGATGAAATAAGGGATGAGTTCAATGAATATTTTGTCATATCCCTGGGAGAATATTGGTACAGTAAAGCTGATAGATTAGTGGCGAATAAGGGAAAGGAGAGGAACAGGGATCAAAGTGATATGGACATATCTGTTACAACTGAGGTTGTGTGGACCCCAAGGTCAAGTGACCCGTAGGAATATGCTACAGATGCTGCATCTAGTTTAGGTTCTTTTATAGGCGCCAATTTTGATGTTGTCAATGCTTTGAAGTGATAATTTTACAAACAAAAAGCAGAAATTATCAATCTAAAGGAGGAGCTGAAACAACTTAACATGCAACATGAGAATAAGTGTGGTGAACTTCAAGAGAAAAATGTCGCTCTCAGTGAAGAAATAAAAAGAGAAAAGACTGTTAATTCCACTTTGGTTCAAAAGTTTGCATTATTAGAAAGACAGTGTTAATATGCAACTACAAGTGCAGCTTCATATTCATATTCCAAGTTTTCCCAGGAAGAATTTAAAGAGCTTGCCATTCGAACCAACAAGGAACATTATGATTTGGTTTGTGAGTTATTTAAAACTCTAGATAATTTCTTTGAAACTCACATGGTTTTTGACAAGATGTATGTTGTTCTGGAAGACCTAGTTGAGAAAAGACAATAAGCCTCGAAGGCTTATGATGAAGTGGTAGACTCAAAAAGGTACATGAAGAAGAAGCCATATAATGTGACTTTTCTCACTAACTTCCAGCTTAAGAGAATCATGGTTATTTTGAGAGCCTGGGAAGATCTGGATGAGACAGTAGCTGAGTCTATAAAGAAAGCACAGGCCATTTGCAATAAAATATGGTAGCAGTTGACAACATTATGGATGAATTGTCCTTTCCTGCAATGGTGCTTATTGAAAAATCATGTCCACCTGGATTGATGGTTGAGAAAGTGGAGCAGTGAAGGGATGAAAGAGAGAAGAATATCAAGAAACTTGACTACGTCAACATTCACGATGTAGATCAGTTGATTAGACGGCCATTTGCGGTGGAGAGAAAGATCCACATTTATATCCGATTTTGGCATAAACTGGATAAGAATGAAATTGAAGATTATAAGTGCAATTCCCAGCTCGGAATTGAATCTTCCAGTTACCCTAATATTGAGGATTTGCTTCGTATCTGGAATACGTGGAGAGATTTCTTGGGATATTATCTTTGTTTAGGCTTTGATTCCCCTTTAGGGGGGAATTCATTTTTTTTTTGTAATAATTATTTAAGAGGGTGATCTCAAATGTATTGAGGAATTTGTTTTAGGACTTTTGGAAGAAGGAAGACTGATATAGGAAATTGAGATAACACCTCTGGTTGTTCATATGGTTTATGTAATTTGTTACTGGACTTCAAATCAATACAGTACTGTCATTTCTTATCTCTTGTCTTTGTCTGAATGAATTTCTTCAAACAAATTTCAATCTTCTTTGTTTCAAATGGACAGATAATGTTGTGAGTTATTTACAATCATTAAATGTGTTTTATTTAACTTAGATTTACCTCTGTTATTTAGTGATGCATTGATAAGGTTTCATGAAATTTATTTTATGAACTGTCTGTATCTATTTCTGTGAATAATTGAACAGTAATATTTAGCAGCATAATATGTTTGTTTTTCAACTTACATGTTCTATGCAGGTTAATGTAGAATGATAGAATCTTAAGTCACTAACTAATTGATTTTCATTAATTAGCTGTGAATTGAGTAATGAGCCTCTAATCTGATTTACATTTTTGTTGATTGAATGAAAAGGACTTGTCTGCTTACACATCTGGTTTACCTGCAGATCAACCCAGTATCCTTTTCAGAGTAGTTTAGATCTAGATCAGGTTCCCTTTCCTAATTAGGTTTAAGTTTTCATGTTCTTTATATCATCTTCCTTGTTTCCTAAATTGGGAAACTGATCCTCTGTGAATCAAATCCAATCATAAGCCAGTGAAGGCTACAAAAGTATCCATGGGAGATTACCTTCCCAAATAGATCGAGGATAGAACAATACCTGTGTGGTATTGTTTGAAGCCTTTGGATGTCTTTTCTTCATTTGCTGCAAACCTTAGACACCCTAATCAGCCACATACATGGTTGGGGCTTCAACATGGGCATACCTTATTTATGACTGTCGATCCTAGATTTTCTTCTTCTCTTCAAATTGCTTCCACAACTTCCAGGTTATCTACACTCACCTGCAAAGAACAATATCTTCCCTGCAATATATTATATATTATGTGAATGGTTATAAATAACATACTTATCATGAAGTAATAAGATAATTCAGAAATCACAATATATAAGAGTGAAAATACACAATATTGGAAGAAGAACTTTCTTATTGATAAACAAGTGTGGTGAGATTACAACCCAACATCTAAGACAAGTTCTCCTCTGCTGACCAAAGACACTGAGTTCTGATTCTCCAAGATATCTAAAGGCAAACCACCAGCATAACTTTGCTCTGAAACTCATGATTTATTAGCCTCAACCCCTACTCTCTATTTATACATTTGGAAAGAGAGATTTTACGAAGGTTGAGATGGTTGAGGAAGTCGGGATAGTTATGATTAAGGGCCCAACTATCCTCGACTAATCATGTTTATATTTTTTAACTTTGTATTAAGGCATACGCGACTATTAATGCTAGAAAGTAGCGTATGATATGTGACATGATTTAAGGAAACCCACGGGTGCAAGACCTAATGATGTATACGTGAGTTGCAATTCACATACTCACATATGATATGTGGGTTTCTATGATAATAGTCATGTATTCAACCTAATTTCCATACAAAAAATAAATCCAGTTGGTAAGGTAATGTTGTATCAAAGGTCATTCCTATCTATAGTGTTTTGGCTACTTCAATCCATTCTGTCCTTTTGAGTGCTAACACATCAGGTGTTAGTACTCATACAGAGAACTGCCATTTTCCATGATAACATATATGTTGCATCAATCTTATATCTGGATTGTCTTACCATCTCTAAATTCATGCTCTTGCTGCAATTGTCTTTCGAGATACTAATTATTTTTTTGTTTGTTGTATGAACAATGCAGGTGGATGTTGCACCTTTGGACTGTAAAGGTTGGGAGTTCATAGAAAGTATCCTTTTGCAACAGGATGAATCAAATGGGATCAAAGAAACTTGTGTATTAATACCACAATCAAACTACATGGTCCTGGAAGGTGGAGGGTTTAATTTTTTAAACAACTCTAGTAAATTGTCATCCTCTAATGAAGGGAATCTGCCATTTCAGAAGGCTCACTTTTTGGATGGTTTACCTGAATATTCTAGTGGCTTAGACAAGACTAAGAAGTGAATCGAGACATTATTTGCATACTTGGATGTAAGTGTTTTGTGAAGTCTATATTTTCATCTTTGAATAAACAATAATCATTTATAATGTCAATACATATATAAATAAGAGAAGAAAACAAATGAGAAGAATGAATCACTGATAAATGTTCTTCATATTTTAAGTTATACCCAAATATTATGTTATATATGTTTCATTATTTTACAAAGTGACACATAAAGTAAATGTTCTACTGTCGTGGACGATTCACTGAAATACTTGGGAACCAAATTATCTCTAAATGATCTTGAAAAAAGGTAGAATGCTTTCCACTCTTCGACTTCTTGCAATAGAGTTTCTGCTAATTATATTTTCTTGTATACTAGCTTGAGTCTAAAATGCATGATATATTCTTGGATTGCTGCCAATATTTCTTGTTTCTTATAGAGATGAAGAAATAAGGATTTATGGAAACTTATTAAAGATATAAATAAGATGATATAAATATTTAATATAATACCTCGCATTAGTTATTTTCCTGGGAATGTAAGTATCGACAGAGATAATATTGAGGGAGATGTTATGAAAAAAAATTGCTAATCTATTTTGACAATCCACAACCTAGTTCTTTTACATTACCAATGTTCAACATGATACTTTAAAGTTATTAATATAATAGTATATACACACCATGGGTTTGGGTCTATTAAAAACTAAAAATAACATCATCCTTTTTCTAGCCACCAGGGTTGTCTAACCTATTATCAAATTAGGATCATCTCTCTTTAAATTTCATGAATGCTCGTTAGGTGGTACACAAGGTAATGATATGTATACAAAATCATGTTTAATAGACCATTTAATCCTTGATATTTAGCACTCGATTCTCTCATTCTTGGATTTCTAAAGTATTCATCGATGTAATCACTTGAGTGGTTTTGTGGTTGAGCAAGGTCACAAATATCAGTGCTCTCATGAGTGAAATGTCATCTAAGGGTAGAATTTCCCATGCATAAACACCCTCTACAATGTAAATCATAACCTATTATGTTGATGATCAAGTTTATAGGTTCTTCAGGTTGTTTGTATTCTACATGTGATTTCATGTAACTTCACCTGATGGTTGCTCCTACGGTTTGGTCAAAATGAATTATGGGTTTGGCATTTTGGCTCTTGTTAAGGTAAAAATGTGAATAATAATAATAACAGATACATTGTGCATAAAATATCCATTTTATTACAAACAATGAAATATTTGTTGCATGTTATCTAAACACCTGACAAAGCTTACATAACTACTTGGTCTCCTTAAATCCTAAATTATGCACAATGATGTTGAGGAGCATATATGGAAATAGATATAAAGTTTACTCAGACAAAAAAAATCAAAGGTACATGTGAGGAAGGTTTCAGTTTCTCCAATAATCAAAATTTCTATTTTAAGAAGTGCAATAATGCAATCTAACTTTGAGTTCCTTGTAGTTTGGGAAGAAGGTTGCAAAATGCCCAATTGATAACCACAACTTGCATGTTGAAGATAGAGAAAATAAAACTTGTATTTTGAATGATCATCTTGTTGGCTCTTTATGAAATGGAAGAGGATATCAATTGATGATCAATGAGGGTGGTCTCCCCAATTACTTGAATAATTCAACCCTTGTGACAGTGAAAAGAAAGTGATTTGGTCTCAGAGCATGGATTGATCAAGCCACTTCATCACTCTTTTCCAAATCTTGTGAAAAATGGTCTAAGAGAACCATGACTTTAACAAATTATTTCCCATGAAGCAACACCTAATCAGTAATTATGGGTGACATTGAATCAATTTCTTCCATTACCTGGAATTTCCTACCTTTCATAGCAGCAATAAGAATGGATACATTATATTTAAATGACTTTGATAATGTTGCTATAGGAGTTGATTTTTCACTCCCACTCTATACTTATACCATTTTTTATTCCCATTGGCGTACTTGTTGTTGTCATTCATTTCACAGATACAATCAATTTTTTTGTCTACCACAATTAATATAAGCAAGGCCATTAATTGTGTTTTATGTTTCTCATTAACACTTCATTCTCATGTCAGTTGAGATGGCTATGTTTCCCATGTATCTAATTCAAATGGAAATAGGCTACGGAATTCTCATCCCTGACACGCTTCATTGTATATGGAATTTTTATCATAGTGTGCATTGGGATATGGTTGTGTAATGCATACCATAAAATACACAAGAAAAAAATTGTGTTTGGTCCAAATTTCATTCAGTGTAGGACCAGGGAATTCAAAGGAGAGGGATGAAAGTCAAATCTAGCGTACACGCTGATTATAGCTCTAGCTTTTGATGTAATAGATCCAAGGATGGGACAAATTTTATGTTGTGGTTTTCTTGGAAAATCAAACTGATTCATGCATTTGATTTCCAAATTCCAACAGTAATTGTGGCCTCTATTGAGAATACATTACATCTCTTGTGACTTGTGCCTCAACTACATAATGTTTTAAGGGAAGTAAGAGAGAAAAAGAAAAGGAGTGTGATCAGACTAAAATTTGAGAGATGAGAATATTTTAGGATATGATATTACAAGCTATGAAAGGATGGAAATCTTGTTCAATGGTCCAAAAGGTGGGAATCCCAACAAGGGAATGATCCCATGTCACAAAACCATGGTCAAATAAGCCAAGGAGATGGCCCATAAAACATTGAAACTATCTTATCCCCACTAAGGAATGAACCATGTGTGGAAACAAAATATGACTTCCTCCATGTCCTGGACCTGGATGTCAAACAAAGGAATGCATCGTGTTCAGGTTAAAACACTACTCCTTAATCATCGTCTCTTCCAAATTCTTCATGATTGGAAATTAAATGGTTATCCCAATGTGTTTTACTATATATGCTAAGAGGTGGTATTGTCAAATTGATCAACCAAGAGGATATTGTGTTGAAAAATGTGAAGAAATAAGAGTGATGGGTGATTCCTTGCAAACTAAAGGAAGTTGAAATTATGAAATCAATTTAGGGAATGTTAGTAGATTGAATGAAATTGCAGAAGAAAAACATTCTTCAATGTACATGCAATTTAAAAAACATTGTAGTGCATATTTTCCGAAGTATAATCACTTCTCCAATGTCACATTTAAATATATTAAGAAATGCTTTAATTGATATTATCTTGTTCCAGATCACTATTAAAGGATACCAAAGTCGATTGTAGGAATCAGACAAAACCTGAGTAATATCAAAGACAAAGCTACATTTGTACCATTGACTAAGCTAAATGGTTACTCAATAACTACTTATGCATGCGTTTTAACAGTTCTTACTTGCTTCCTTTTTGATAGGTGATCTCAATTAATATTGTTTCTAATCTTGGGTTTATGCTGATACATGTATTTTCCATTATATTTTCTTGGAAACATGCAAATGTGGATGCCTAATATTTTTTATTTCCAAAGTGTTTATGCCAAAAAAAGTACAATGGCACATTATTTTTATTCAATCATATCATAATAATGATTGACCATGTAAACTTGAGTCTTTTTTTTCCATAATTTTTGTTATTGAATAAGATATGTACGAGAAATAATCATGGTACTATGAGTTTTGCTTCTTATTCTCTACAAAAAATTAATCATTCCTCCCTTTGTGACTTTGATGATATTATTTTGTAAATGTAATTCTATCGAAAATTCTTCAATTTGTGAGGGGAAGATGTTGATGTCAAAGCATGCAGGAGCTAGATGTTGAAGCCTTGTGAGGGGATAGATACAAGATCATCAGTAGAGTCATCAACTATTATGAAGGGTTTAGAAGTATTCATGAATGTTATAGCTCAAAATGACACATCTCTTCCTATGACCACTTTCCCATTATTTCGTCGCATGTCGACATTCATGAAAGTCACTGAAAGTCACTGAAAAAACACCTGTATTGGAGGACCCATCGCGGAAGTTCTGTAACTCCGTTTGACCTCTTACCTACATCATTTGAAAGGTATTTTACTCAGATAAAACATTCCAAAAGACAGGAAAATTCTGAAAATTCCTAGAAGTATCCTAAAAATTATATTTTTTGATGTATATGCGAGTTGCCTTAAGGAAATCCGTGTATTCCACTTTTTATATGAGACTTGTTCTACATGATACCCACGTATTCCATGAATTCATGACTATTTACATTGAAAATCATGGATTATATGTGAGTATTGTAAATAAAATCAATGTATATCACTTGCATACGTGACTATTGTCTCTAAAATCAGCGTATTTTTCATGTAGATGTCAAAAACGATGTTTCTTGAAATTCGGGTAGTTTGGGTGGTTATGCAACTGACTCCTTCAGTTGTAACTACTCTGTATTTGATCTTATCTCTTAAGAAACATATAAATAGAGGTAGATAGGTCCATGAGAGGAGACTTGAATCTTTTCATTGTTATGCTGGAGGAATTGGGGCTCTCTTTCCCCCCACCTTTTCCCTAGAAGCTTTCTCCTTTTGTTGCAGAGATTGGAGGATGAGTTCCTTGGAGAAGAGAATCAATAGAACCAGATAAAGTTTTCGTGAGGTGCCCAACTTGAAGAGAAGGTATATCTGTACTTCCTTTCATGAATAATAAATATGTGATGTTCTTATTCTTCCCAAATCATTGTTCAACTGGTGATTGAATCTCTATTTATGATCATACGTTTATGTTAATCAGATTAGGATTTCATATTACTTTGATTATCATTTCTTTATATGTGGTCATATTGGTTTTAAGAATGTAGGGTTTGTTTTGTAGGTCTCTTGGAGCAAGAGGATAAATAGGAGGATTGAAGGGATTCTTGGATCAACCTTCATTTCGATAAGGTATGAACCATTCCAATCTCTGAACTTGTTTATATATACTTGCACAACTATATGCATATATCTTTCAAACCCAGTACGTTGATGTCCTCTTAAAACCTAGCCATAGGATACATTGATGCTCTTGATGCTTCTCAAGTAATCTCCTTATATCAAGGGCATCAAAACAATGCTTCCCCTTCACCTATAGCTGCTTATCCTCCTCCTTCTACCTCATGTGGTGAAAGTACCGATACTAGTAACCAATAGCCTAAAAGGATTAAAAGAAGGAAGAATAGAAAGAAGACACATAAGAAAGGGGGAACCCATTCAACCTTTGTAGGTCAAGTTGAACATCACCACCCAACCTCTATGATTCATGTTGGGAGCACATATGCAACCTCTGTAGTTCATGTTGGATCTAAGCACTCAAACTCTACAAGTCAAGTTGATCTTCACCATCCAACATCTGTTGTTCATGCTGGTGGGATCCTTCCAAACGTTTCAGGTCAAGTTGGATCCAGTCACTCAACCTCTGCAGTTCATGCTGAGGGAACCCGTTCAACCTCTATAGGTCAAGTTGAACCTCCTCATCCAACCTCTATAGTTTATGTTGGACCCAACCACTTAGCCTCTGTAGTTCATGTTGGGGGCACACACTCAACTATTATGAAGCATGTTGATCCCAACCATTCAAACTCTATAGGTCACATTGTTGGTTCCCATCCAACCTCTGCAGGTCATGTTGGACCCATTCTCTCAACCTCTATAGGTCATGCTAGGGGGAGGCTCTCATCCTATGTGGTTCATGTTGAGGACAAAAATTCAGCCACTATGAGTCATGCTGACACTGTTGAAAAGATTAATCTTTATAGACATAAGCCCAAGTTCCCTTATAATATTTGTGAGGGATACCACCTTACTTATCAATGCCCTTCCATTGCAGAGATAAAAAGAGTTTGGATTCATGTTACAACTAGAGTCTCTTAGTCAAGTTGGAACCTATCACCCATCCTCTCATAGTCATGCTGGGGGAAAACTCTCATCCTCTGTAGATCATGCTGAGAGAAAAAGGTCAGCCATTGCTAGTCATGTTGACACCATTGAGAAAACTGGTCGTTTGAAGTGCAAACATAAGTTCCCTTGTAAGCTATGCGAGAGAGATCATCTTAATCACCAGTGCCCTGATATCGCATAGGTGTGAATATTGTGTTCTGAGACTCAAGGATTTATTTCTCCTGAACAACCTGTAGTTTCTCAACAACCTACTCAATCTTTGGTTGATCTAGTGGTCAAACCTTCCCAATATTTGGTTCACCCCACTCTTCTTTCAGATATTGATCCTTATGTGATTGATCCAATGTTATCTTTGGTAAATCCCACTCTCCCTTCAGAGAGTGACTTTCATGAAGCAGTTGAATCAATTCCATTGTTGATCAATCCCACTCTTCCCTTGGAGAGTGAATTTTTTGCTAGTGACATGTTATTCACTTCTAGTTCAAAACTTACTGAACAAGGGGGCATTGAAATCGCTTCAAATGAACCCCCACCAAGCTCTTGGATTGCTTCATTTGATTGGGATAGCCTAGTTTAGTCAGAACTTCTATTATAGCTCAAAATAACACATCTCTGCCTGTGACCACTTTCCTATGTTTTCGTCGCATGTCAACACTTCAAGAAAGTCACTAAAAGTCACTGAAAAAACCTAACTTGGAGGACCCATATATTAAGTTCTATAACTCCATTTGACCTCATCTCTACACTGTTAGAAAGATATTTTAGTTAGATAAAACTTTCTAGAAGACACCAAAGTTTTAAAATGCCAAAAAGTACCCTAAAAATGAGCTTTTTTGATGTGTATGCAACTTGCTATATATAATACTCGCATACGCCTTAAATAAGCGACTATCTGCATTGCAACCCATGTATACCTCCTCACGTATGTGACTGTTGTCTATGCAACCCACGTATGCCTCCTAAAAATGTCAAAAAAATACGTATTCTGAAATTTGGGTAGTTTGGGTAGTTATGCAACTCACTCCTTCAGTTGTAACTACTTTGTCTTCGACCCTAACCCTTCATAAAGCATATAAATAGAGGTAGGGAGGTCCATGAGAGGAGACTTGAATCTTTGCATTGTTATGCTAGAGGATTTGGAGCTCTATTTTCCCACACCTTTTCCCTAGTGATAATCCCCTTGTGTTGCAAATCTTGGAGGCTGAGTTCATTGGAGGAGAGAAGCAGCAGAACCAGATCAAGGTTTCGTGAGGTGCCGAACTTGAAGAGAAGGTATACTTGTACTTGTTTTCAAGATTAATAAAGATGTGATGTCCTTCTTCTTCCCAAATCATTGTTCAATGTGTGATTGAATCTCTATTTATGATCATATGTTAATGTTATTCATATCATTATTTCATGTTTATTTGATTATCATTGCTTTATATGTGGTCATAATGGTTTGAGGAAGGTATAATTCATTTTGCAGGTCTCTTGGAGCAAGATGAGCAAGAGGATCAAGAAGAGGATTGAAGGATTGCTTGGATCAACCTTCATTTGGCTAAGGTATGAACCATTCTGATTTTTGATCTTGCTTGTATTTACTTGCAGAACTATATGCATCTCTCTTTCAACCCCAGTATGTTGATGGCCTCTTAAACCCTAGCCATATGAAACTTTCCTTTACAACAGAACTGGCAACTCCGCTGGGGAGAACCTTGTATATTTGGGGTTTCTCTATTTTTATTCCAGCCTTTTGTAATATTTCAGGTCCTTCTTACAAGTTAGGAACACCTTTTGAGTCTGTTAGAACACCTTTTCTGCCTCCCTAGGTCAGTTTTTGACCCTTTTTGTGCTTTTTGTCATCCATACATGACTTTTACGCTAAACAGTTGTGTTTCTGTGTTGTATACATGACCTTCACTACCTGCAACCTGCGTGTCATACGTGACCTTCCTTAAGGCACCCGCGTATGCACCTGAATTTGTGCTATGTCATCTTTTTTTAGGGTTTTTGGGTGATTTGAGGGCTACTTGTAGGGTCTTTAAGGGTCCTCTACATGTGCATGACTCCTGAGAGGTTGTATTATCTCTTTTAGGTGATCTTTTTCTATCTTGTAAGTCTCTTTCAAGTCTTTGAACTTGTTTTTGCTGCCTTTCCCCCCACCTCCTTCTTTGGCTTGACCTTGTTGGACAAGGTACTGAGCAGGCTCTGTTTGTGGGTTTAGATTGATTCTTGGAACTTCTTGACCTTTTTTTATGTCAATCTTATTACTTGGTCTCTTCATTCCAAATTTGTTGGATTGTTTACCTTTGTGAGCTTTCCTTCCAAGAGAGGTTATATCCAACTTTAGGGAAACCTAGGGTTTGTTTGTGGGGTGTAGAGTGGTTGTCTATTTGCTTTGCTTACATTACTTGCTTGCATTAGTTGATAGGATGTTTTTTCTTTTACATTTACAAAAGAAAAATAAAAAACACATGTTTTCTTTATATGCATATAAATTAGGCTTTTAGTCTAGATTGCATGGCATATCATTGTTTTTGAAAAAATAAAAAAGAAATTGTTCTTTTGTAGCTTTCAATTTTCTATTTGAAAAAGAAAGACAATAGTTTTTGATTTTTTCATTTCAGTTCACTTTGCTTAGTCATTTTGTTTCAACTTTGAGTCAAAATACCACATAAGTTTCATGCCATTCACCCTCTAACTAAAAACAGCCCTTAAAATAAACGATACAATTTAAAAATTATTAGTAAGTTTTATTTTATAGGGTCATACACCAACTAGCTCAGGATAGACTTGTGGGATAGGGAGTTTAAACTCCCCACAGGTATAAAATTTCAGACGTAGTTGTCCAATCACTAGGTAAACCCTTTTCTATGTTGATTATATCTGGGAAGCTCCTCTCAAACAGGATTTAATAACGAGGCTGCGTGGAGGCTTAGACTGAGGAGATAACCCTTTGATTCCTTGTCAAAGCATAGACCACGGTTTTTACACATTTGGGGATTCTGTCTTAGAAAGGGTTTCGGGATTTGCTACCCTACCCATGTGTGCGAACCAGGATTATAACTATCCCCCTAGACTATCAATATAGTTAAGGTAGCCTTTAGTCTCTTTGACATCTAGGGTTCATGCACAGGTACACCGAAAGGCTATTTCTGGTTGACCTTGGACAGGCTTGGAAGGTAACCCCAGTAGAAGGTGTGGGAGGGCGGTGGGTGATTCCTCCACTTGTGCCTAAGAACATCTATAGGGATTCCAAGTAACTGTCTTTCATATTTCTTCTGGAAAGCATATCTGATACCCGTTTGTCTGTTTGGATTTAGGAATTTTTTAGTGAGTGCTGTGTGGTTTGTCTGTACTTAGCTTGCCTTCAGGTGTGTGCTTTGTACTTTTGGTTTCCTATTGACCTAAGACTTTGTCTCCTAGTTTGAAACTATGGCTAACACCCCTTTGAACACCAACTAAGAGATCCCCATGCTGGGAACTTCTTGTACTATTCCTCTCACGAGGAATGTTGGTGTTCCTTTGATGGCCACCCTGAATCTGCCTGGATTCACCCTACGGCTACTGGTGTGGTTGTTTTCCACTCCAACCACCCTGAATGCTCCTGATGCTTCTCAAGTAAGATCCTTATATCAAGGGCATCAAAACACTACTTCCCCTTCACCTATAGTTGATTATCCTCCTCCTTCTATCTCATGCGGTGAAAGTACTGATACTAGTAACTGACAGTATAAAAGGATTAAAAGAAGGAGGAATAGGAAGAAGACATATAAGCAAGGGGGAACCCATTCAACCTCTGTATGTCAAGTTGAACCTCACCACCCAGCCTCTGTGGTTCATGCTAGGGGCACCCATCTAGCCTATGTTGATCATGCTAGTGAGATCCTTCCAACCTTTCAAGGCCACGTCAGATCCACTCACTCAGCCTCTGTAGTTCATGCTGAGGGCACCCGTTCAACCTCTAGTGTTCAAGTTAAACCTCCCCATCCAATTTTTTCAAGTCATGTTGGATCCATACACCCAGCCTCTATGGTTCATGCTGGGGGCACACACTCAACTATTGCAAAGCATGTTGACCCTAACAGTTCATCCTATGGTGTTCATGCTGGTGGTTCCCATCTAATATCTGCAAGTCATGTTGGACCCAATCTCTCAGCTTTTGCAAGTCATGCTGGGGGTAGTCTCTCAGCCTCTACAGGTCATGCTCAGGGTAGTCTTTCAGCCTCTATGGTTCATGCTAGAGACAATCCGTCAGCCACTACAAGTCATGTTGACATTGTTGAAAAGACTAACCATTCAAAACACAAGCCCAAGTTTCCTTGTAAGATTTGTGAGGGATACCACCTTACTTATAAATTCCCTTCTATCACGGAGGTGCAAAGAGTTTGGTTTCATGGTCATCCCATTTTTGAACATTCTAAAGTTTTTCAACAACCAGACTCTCTTAGTCAAGTTGGACCTAGTCACCCAGCTTCTGGTGGTCATGCTGGGGGGAAACTCTCAACCTCTGTAGGTCATTTTGAGAGAAAACAGTCAGCCACTGCTAGTCATGTCGACACCATTGAGAAAACTGGTCATTTGAAGTGCAAAATTAAGTTCCCTTGTAAGCTATGTGAGGGAGATCTTCTCACTCACCAGTGCCCTGCTATCACAGAGGTGTGAAGAGTGTGGTCGGAGACTCAAGAATTTCATTCTCTTGAACAACCTATATTTTCTAAACAACCTACTCAACCTTTGGTTGATCAAGTGGTAGAACCAATCTCAGATTTGGTCAATCCCACTCTTATTTTGAAGAGTGATCCTGATGTGATTGAACCAATGTCATCTTTGTTCAATCCCACTTTCCCTTCGGAGAGTGAATTTCACGAAGCGATTGAATCAATTTCATTATCGATCAATCCCACTCTTCCTTTGGAGAGTGAAGTGTTTGCTAGTCACATTTTCTTCACTACCAATTCAGAACTTACTAAACAAGGGTGCACTAAACTCACTTTGGATGAACCCCCACCAAGCTCTTAGATTGCTTCCTTTGATTGGGATAGCCTAGTTGAGCCATGCCTTCCTTCTAATGCACCTTTCCAGATAAATGTCAAAGTTGAACAATACGTGATTACTCGTTGTATTGTTGATAAAGGAGCCTCAGTTAGTATCTTGTCTGCTTGTGCTTGGCAAGGAATGGGATCTCCTAGCCTTGTGTTGAATGCTAGTCAATTACTGTATTTTGATAGAAGAACTTGTATAGCCTTGGGAATTCTTTCTGAAGCACTTGTTACTTTGGGTGGGAAGACCGTCTTAGTTGACTTCATGGTGATAGAAGACCCTTTGGACTTCAATATGCTCCTCAGACATGATTATGTCTATGCCATGCAAGCTGTGGGGTCATCATTTTTTTGTGTGATGTAATTTAATCATGGCGAAGAAATTGTCACTATTGATCAATTGGATTTTCTTGATCTGTCTCCTAATCCAAATAGAGACTAGGTATTTCCTTTATTGATTCCCAGTGTTTCTATAGGCACTACCCCACCACATGTGAGCTATGTGGCCTCGTGTCCTTTGCGTTCGATTACTACTAAGAAGTAGCCTCTGTTTTCATGATTACCTTCCCGAGACATGGTCCTAGCAGTTGACCAGGTGATTCATCCTATACAGACTATGGAGCCCACTCTCCACTCTGTCAATCCATTTGAAAGTTTATACATGTGTCCTATCTCGGATGATCTCCTTCCTTTGGATGAAGTCTTCCTAGAGTCTTTGATACAGTCTGATCCTCTATTGGATGTTGGTTTAGTTGTGACTATTTCTAACCTTGATTTTCCTAGTAAGCTTGTCATTTCTTATTATGTTGGTCTTGTTGAGTCTTTTGACTCTTCCTTTGAATAGCAAGTCAGTGATCCTGATGAGTTTGATTTTTCTTATGAATTTTTCAACTCCTGTGATATTGAGTTTGTTCCTGCAGACTTTACCTCCCTTGTTGATCTTTGATTTTATTCTGAGGTTGATCTTACTAATTGTGAACCCTCAGGCCTTGGCACTATAGAGTCCTATTTCATTGATTCGGCCTTCACTTTACCTTTTGTAGAAGATAGTGAAGTTACATGTGTTTCTTCCAAAGTGACCTGCATCGGATATTTTCTTCTGAATATGATTCTAATGTTGTTGTTTCTTGGAGACATGATTTTTAGTTGGATTGACAACTATTTATTGGCCTTGCCTTGTTGTTAAAGATGTAACTGCATTTTCATGTATCATGCTCGCGCTTATGATCTTGATGCCGGCTTCCATGCTTTTAGCTCGTTGTATAAGCCTTCATCTTTGTTCTCATCATCGCTCAGCCTTGTATCATTTTTCCTTTGCAGCTTGACACCTTTTTCCTTGAGGAGACATTCCTCGAGTGTCTTTATCCTACTCATGTTCCTTACATTATGCATATGTTTTTTCCTTGCACTTGGAACTAGTTTCACTTTCCTATAACACTCGTCTCCTCGCATTTAGAGCATTCTTTCTGCTCTCCTTTGAGCTCGTTAAAAATAGTGAGGCCATGAGTTGAATTTTCCAAACTCGTTAAAACTTCACGGGAAAGATATTGAGTTTCTTTAGGCCCAAGTCTGACTCCTAAAAATAGACTTGATGACCGAGTAAACTTGTTCGTTCATGATCGTTAAGAATATGTGAATGGGCATCCACATTGGTGGTAGGTTATCACTTTCTTGGACCATGTGGAATAATACGAGAAAGGAACACTCTCTTTTCTTTGGAATTGAGAAGCGTATTCTCAGGCATATACTTATCACTTTTACAAACCTGAGGGACTAAACTTACGGAAAAGGAACCCCCAGTATGAGCTTAGTTTTCTCTTTTTCATGCTCTGGACCTAAACATGAAAAATATTTTGAGTGTACTTTATGTATTTGTCATGCTCGTTAAACCCTAAAGAAAAAAGCATCGAGTTTATTGTTGTAAGCCCCATTTGTCGTACTCAAATGGATCTTTCCGAGTGATCTTGCCTTCCTTCACACTCGTAAAACTCAGGCTATATGCTGCTTTTGAAGGAGCATTGGGTAGGTGGTAATTTAACCTTTTTTGGACCTCCCTGACTAAGTACGAAAAAGGTGCGCCTTACTTCTTTGGAAGCTAAGAGGCTTCTTCTGTGGTTTGTTTTATACTTTTTCGGCCTCAGGAGACTAAATTGGACGAAAACATTCCCCCTTGGAGTCTTCTTTGGAGTTTTCAGACTCTCTAAACTATGAAAACACCATCAAGCATGTACTAGTTCAGGCTCATAAAATCCACGAATAAGTGCTTTATCAAGCATTCTTCTGTCTCTTCTTCGAGATTTCCAAAAATGAAGAAGGTCATGAGTTTACTTTCTTGGACTCATTAAACCTTTACAAGAAAGAGGGGAAGGGAAGTGCATTCACATGTTTTTTACATCATGGCAGCAAGTCTTGTTTCCTTGAACAAAGCACAAGTTTTGAGTCTATCAACAGTTGGGTCGTAGTATTTTGACCTTATCCTAATTCAGAGTTTCTTATTCCTCCAATTGGTCTCTTTTCCATTTATATGGGGAATATATCAATGTTTCCTACATTACAGATTTGTGTCGTTGGTCCTTTTGTGTCAAAAGCTGCCTAAGTCACTTTTTTGTCATGCTCACTGTTCAAGGATTAAAACTTTGTCATTCATTCTGTAGTTTCCTTGAACTTTTGTGTCGGTTATTCCCTGGTATTAGTTTATTACATCATGTCTTCGGCAGTCCTTGTCATGAAATTCAGTACCAAATACAAATCCAATCAGTCTTTGACTTACCTCGTGTTGGATGATGAAGGATTCATTAATGTCTTCCTTCCAACGGATCTCTTCCTATCAACTGCAACACCTCTTACTCTGGGAATGAGATTTAGAGTTCTATGGAAGTACCTTGGGAATTATAGTCATCAGTGGCAATTTCCCTTGCTATTGGGTAGTAGGAATACCTTAATGTCTCCTACTCAATGGATTCTTCAAGTGTTCGACTTCAAGTCCTTGTACTCACACTTATTAGAATATACTAGGTACCTTAGGGACCATTTTAATTAATGGTTGTTTCCCTCATGCTTGTTAACAATTTTCATCATTAACCAATAATCAAACAGTTTCCTCCATGTTCGACCTCAACTCCTTTATTCACATGGTTAGGATTTGTACCTTTTGGGCGGTTTCGATTGAAGACCTTGGGCCAACAGTTGCATCATCATTTTGCTATTTCCCAAGTTGTGCAAGACCTTGTTACACTTTATATGACATTTTACATAGATCCACCTTGTATTTTTGTGGCTATGATCGATTATCCAGTATGGATCCACCTTGTTCATTTGTGGCCATGACTCCTTTAGATTTGATATGGCCCCATTTTTCATATTGAGCAACCATTATATTTTTATCAATTATACATATGTTGGATCCACCTTTATCTTTATGGCAGTGTTTTGTATATGGACTTGTATGTCCCAGAGATCAGTTTTGTCTAACATTTATCTCTCTTTCAGGTACCTTTGTTCGAGCCTTTTGATCTTGGATTCTCTGCTCTTTCCATACTCAGTTGTTTCCTTTATAATGTATTTCAGCTATCATCTTCCCCTCTAACCTCATACATTAGGGGGCATCTGTTATAGCTCAAAATGACACATCTCTTCCTATGACCACATTCCTATGTTTTCGTCGCATGTCGACACTTCAAGAAAGTCACTAAAAGTCACTGAAAAAACACCTAACTTCGAGGACCCATATATTGAGTTTTGTAACTCTATTTGACCTCATCTCTACACCATTGGAAATATATTTCAGTTAGATAAAACTTTCCAAAAGACACCAAAATATTAAAATTCCCAAAAGTACCCTAAAATGAGCTTTTTTTATGTGTATGCGAGTTTCCTTAAGGAAACCCGTGTATGTACGTGACTTGCTATATATAATACCCATGTACACCTTAAATATGTGAATATATGCATTGAAAACTACGTATACCTCCTCGTATACACGACTGTTTTCTATGCAACCCACGTACACCTCCTGGAAATGTCAAAAAAATACGTATTTTCAAATTCGGGTAGTTTGGGTAGTTATGCAATAGACTCCTTCAGTTGTAACTACTTTGTCTTCGACCCTAACTCTTCATAAAGCATATAAATAAAGGTAGGGAGGTCCATGAGAGGAGACTTGAATCTTTGCATTGTTGTGCTAGAGGATTTGGAGCTCTCTTTGCCCACACCTTTTCCCTAGTGATCATCCCCTTGCGTTGCAGAGCTTGAAGGCTGAATTCCTTGGAGAAGAGAAGCAGCAGAACCAGATCAGGGTTTTGTGAGGTGTCGAACTTGAAGAGAAGGTATACTTGTACTTGTTTTCAAGATTAATAAATATGTGATTTCCTTCTTCTTCCCAAATCATTGTTCAATATGTGATTGAATCTCTATTTATGATTAGATGTTGATGTTAGTCAGATCATTATTTCATGTTTATTTGATTATCATTGCTTTATATGTGGTCATAATGGTTTGAGGAAGGTATAATTGCAGGTCTCTTGGAGCAAGAGGAGCAAGAAGAGGATTGAAGGACTGCTTGGATCAACCTTCATTTGGCTAAGGTATGAACCATTTTGATATTTGATCTTACTTGTACTTACTTGCAGAACTATATGCATCTCTCTTTCAACCCTAGTACATTGATGGACTCTTAAACCCTAGCCATAGGAAACTTTCCTTTACAACAACTTCCTTCTGATGCACCTTTCTAGATAAAGGTCAAATTTGGGCAGTACATGATTTATCATTGTATTTTTCATGAAGGAGCCTCAGTTAGTATCTTGTCTTCTCGTGCTTGGCGAGGCATGGGATCTCCTAGCCTTATGTTGACATCTAGTGAGTTACTGGAATTTGATAGAAGAAATAGTATAGCCTTGGGAATTCTTTCTCAAACACCTATTACTTTGGGTGGCAAGACCGTCTTAGTTGACTTCATGTTGATAGAAGACCCCTTGGACTTCAATATGCTCCTTAGACGTGATTATGCCTATGCCATGCAAGTTGTGGTGCCAAAATTCTTTCATGTGATGTACTTTAGTCATGGTGAAGAAATTGTCACTATTGATTAGTTGGATTTTCTTGATCCATCTCCAAAACCAACTAGAGACCAGGTATTTCCTTTGTTGATTTCCATTGTTTCTATAGACACTACCCCACCATAAGTGAGCTATGTGGCGTCATGTTCTTTGCATTCCGTTGCTACTGAGAAGCAACCTTTGTTTTCATGCTTACCTTCTTAGGACTTGGTCCCAATAGTTTACCAAGTGATTCATCCTGTACAGACTATGGAGTCTACTCTCCACTCTGTCAATTCATTTGAATGTTTAGACATGTGTCCTATCTCGGATGATCTCCTTACTTCGGATGAAGTCTTCCTAGAGTATTTGATACAGTTTGACCTTATTTTGGATGTTGGTTCAATTGTGACTAATTCTAACCCTAATTTTATTTGTAAGCTTGATATTCCCATGGATCAATATTTTTATGTTGGTCTTGTTGAGTCTTTTGACTCTCCCATCAAACACCAAGTTTTTTATCCTAATTAGTTTGATTTTTCTTATGAATTTTTCAACTCCTATGATACTAAGTTTGTTCTTGCAAACTCTATCTCTGTTGTTGATTTTTTCTCTTTTTCTAAATTTGATATTAATGATTGTGAACCCTCAGGTATTGGCACTATAGATTCCTATTTCATTGATTATGCCTTCACTACAACTTTTATAGAAGATAGCAAAGTCGCATGTGTTTCTACCAAAGTGACCTGCATAGGATCTTTTCTTCTAAATATGATTCTGATGTTGTTTCTTCTTGGAGATAGTATTTGTAGTTGTATCCATAACTATTTACTAGCTTTGCCTTATTGTTCAAGTTGTAACTACATTTGCATGTACCCTGCTCATGCTTCTGAGCTTGATGCCAACTTCCACACTTTTAGCTCTTTGTATAAGCCCACATATCTATTCTCATCATCACTCAGCCTTGTATCATCTTTCCTTTTCAACTTGACACATTTTACCTTGAGGAGATGTTTCTCGAGTGTCCTTATCTTACTCGCTTTAATTGCATTATGCATAGGTTTGTTCCTTACACTTGGAACTAGTTTCGCATGCCTATGACACTTGTCTCCTCGCATTTAGAGTATTCTTTCTTCTCTCCTTTGAGCTTGTTAAAACCAGTAAGGATTCCACGAGTTGACTTTCTAAAGTCATTAAAACTTCAAAGGAAATATATGGAGTTATCTTTAAGCCCTGGTCTGACTCCTTAAATTTAACTAGATTTCTAAGTAAACTTGTTTGTTCACACTCATTAAGGTAACATGAACAATCATCTGCATAGGTATAAGTTTACCCCTTTTTCAACCTTGTGGATTACTTAGGAAAAAAGAATACACTATTTTCTTTGGAATCTAGAAGAGTGTCTTCAGGCATAGGTTTATCTCTTTTTTAGACCTGGAGGACTAAACTTACAGAAAATTAACCTTTTTGAGTTTACTTTTCTCTTTTTCATGGTCTAGACCTAATCATGAAAAATATTCTGAGCGTACTTTATGTTTTTGTCATGCTCGCTAAAACCTATAGCAAAAACATCGATTTTACTGTTGTAAGCCCCATTTCTCGCAATCAAATGGATCTTTCAGGGTGATGTTTCCTTCCTTCACACTCGTTAAAATCACGCTACATGTCATTTCTGAAGGTGCGTCTGTGTGGTGACAGCTTACCCCTTTTCGGACCTTGCCGACTAACTACAAAAAGGCATACCTTAGTTTACCTAGGCTAATAGAGTTCTCCTTTGTATTGTTTTACACTTTTTCGGACTTAGGAGACTAACTTTATGAAAAAGAACCCCCCTATATTCTTCTTTGTATTTTTTAGACTCTCAAAACTATGAAAACACTGTCGAGCATTCACTAATCCGGGCTCTTAAAATCCACGAATCAGTGCTTTATCAAGCATTCTTTTGTCTCTTCTTTGATCTTGCCAAAAATAAAAAAGGTCCCAAGTTTTATTTCTTGGACTCATTAAACCTTTACAAGAAAGAGGGAAGGGAAGTTCATTCACATGTATTTTACACCATGGCAGCAAGTCTTATCTCCTTGAACAAATCACCAGGTTTGAGTCTATCAACAATTGGGTCTCATTTTTTTACCTTATCCCAATTCAGAGTTTTTTACTCCTCCAGTTGGATTATTTTCCAATTATATGACGAATATTTCAATGTCTCCTACATTGCAGATTTGTGTTATTGGTCCTTTCATGTAAAAAGCTTCCTAGGTCACTTTTGTGTCATTCTCAATGTTCAAGGATTAAAAATTTGTTGGCCTTTCTATAGTTTCTTTGATATTTTGTGTCATCCATCCCCTGGTATCAATTCATTACATCATGTCTTCGGTGGTCCTTGTCGTGAAATTCTGTACTAATTCCAGATCCAATTAGTCTCTTATTTACCTCATGTTAGATGATGAAGGATTCCTTAATCCCATCCTTCCAACATATCTCTTCCTATCGACAAAAACACCTCTTTCTCTGGGAATGAGATTTAGATTTTATGAAAGTACCTTGGGGATTGCAGTCATTAGTGGCAATTTTCCTCGCTATTGGGTAGTGGAAATACCTTAATGTCTCTGACTCGATGGATCCTTCAAGTGTTTGACTTAAATTCCATGTATTCACACTTGTTAGAATGTACTAGCTACCTTAGTGACCATTATCATTAATGGTGGTTTCCCTCACATTTTTTAACGATTCTCATCACTGACTGGTAATCAAACGGTTTCCTGCATGTTCGACATCATATCCTTTATTCACATGGTTAGGATTCATACCTTTTGGGCGGTTTGGATTGAATAACTTGGGTCGATAGTAGCATCATCATTTTTTTCTATTACCAGAGTTGCGCAAGACCTTGTCACACTTTATATGAAATTTTGCTAAGACATAGATCCACCTTGTATTTTTGTGGCTATGATCGATTGTTGAGCATGGATCCACCTTATTCATTTGTGGCCATGACTCTTTTAGATTTGATATGGCACCGTTTTTCATATTGAGTGCCCATGATAGTTTCATTAGTTATACATATGTTGGATCCACCTATATATTTATGGTGATGATTTGTATATGGACTTGTATGTCCCAGAGATCAGTTTTGTCTGACATTTATCTCTCTTGTAGGTACCTTCATTCGATCCTTTTGATCTTGGATTCTCTTCTCTCTCCATACTCAGTTGTTTTCTTTATAATGTATTCCGACTATCATCTTCTGCTCTAACCTCATACATTATGGGGAATCTATTATAGTTCAAAATTACACATCTCTGCTTATTACCACTTTCCCATGATTTCGTCGCATGTCGACACTTCCATGACGAAACTTCATGAAAGTCACTGAAAAAACACCTATATTGGAGGACCCATATCTGGAGTTATGTAACTTTTCTTAACCTCTTCTCTGAACCATTGAAAAGGTATTTAAGTCATATAAAACTTTTTAGAAGACACCAAATTATGAAAAATCCCAAAAGTACCCTAAAAATTATATTTTTTAATGTATACGCGAGTTTCCTTAAGGAAACCTGTGTATTCCACTTTTTATACGTGACTTATTCTACATGATACCCGCGTATTCCCTGAATTCATAACTATTTACATTTCAACCCAAGGATAATACGTGAGTATTGTTACTGAAATCCACATATATAACTTGCATATGTGACTGTTGTCTCTAAAACCCACGTATTTTTCCTATAGCTATCAAAAATAGATGCTTCTTGAAATTTGGGTAGTTTGGGTGGTTATGCAACTAACTCCTTCCGTTGTAACTACTTTTTCTTCAACCCTATCTCTTTAGAAACATATAAATAGAGGTAGATAGGTCAATGAGAGGAGACTTGAATATTTTCATTATTATGCTGGAGGAATTGTGACTCTCTTTCGCCCCACATTTTCCCTAGAATCTTTATCCATGTGTTACAGAGCTTGGAGGCTGAGTTCCTTGGAGAAGAGAAGCATCAGAACCAGATCAAGGTTTCGTGAGTTTCCCAACTTGAAGAGAAGGTATATTTGTACTTATTTTCATGAATAATAAATATGTGATGTTATTCTTCTTCCCAAAACATTGTTCAACGTGTGATTGAATCTCTTTTTATAATCAAATGTTTATGTTAATGAGATTAGGATTTCATATTACTTTGATTATCATTGCTTTATATGTGGTCATATTGGTTTGAGGAAGGTAGGGTTTTTTTCGTAGGTCTCTTGGAGCAAGAGGAGCAAGAGGAGGATTGAAGGGCTGCTTGGATCAACCTTCATTTGGCTAAGGTATGAACCATTCCAATCTATGAACTTGTTTATATATACTTGCAGAACTATATGCATATCTCTTTCAACACTAGTACGTTGATGGCCTCTTAAACCCTATCCATAGGATACTTTCCTCTACAAAAATGAGGGAATTTAATGGGCTTATTTGACCATAAATTTGTTGGCAGAGTAGAATGGATTTGTAGTTTGTGATGGAAATTCAAATTTGTAGTAGAAAATTATCTTGCATGGAAGAAGCTAGTACGTATCAAGAATTTAACTTACAGAGAAGCTCTGATGATCTAAATAATGATATCTACTGTGATATCAAAAACCTTTTAGAAAGCACTCACGACCTTCTAGGAATTCTAATAATCAATTTCTCTAACATCACCTGCAAATTGAGGAGAGTTGGAAAAACTCATGTACTAAAGTTGAGCTCTGACAGTATTGGAAATATTAAAAAATAACTTATATATCATTATTAAGTTCCCCTCTTTTTCCATTGTGTTTTAATTTTCTTTCATTTTTATTCTTTTCATTTTTTCGTTTCTTTTTTCTTCCAAGATATATTTTCAGTTCACTTATTTTTAGATAATGAAAACATAGATGAATTGGGCATTGACTCACTTAAAAATACTAGAATTAAGTGGAGGCATTAATATGGAAATGGGATGCACCTTCCTTGACCAAAAATTTTGAGATTATAAATTTTCTTTGATACCATCTGTCATGATGTAGATCACCACAAAATCCCTTCGACTATATTCAAAGGAATCTACATAAAAACAAAGACATGACAACATCCCTTCGACTATATTCAAAGGAATCTACATAAAAACAAAGACATGACCCTGTTGATAAAGAATTTTTTGTACTAAAGAGTTAAGTGGTGAATTTTTAACTAGTTCAAGTGATATGAGAAACAATTTACATAGAATTTATTATCCTATGATGGGTCATGGCCAGTGGTCATGCCCCATAGTTTAATTATTAATAAAATATAATTTATATAAATTAGCTCTACTTCTCTTGGACTAATGATGCACAAATTTTCTAACTGAAATGCATCTTTGCATGTTTCATGGAAATGAATGTTATTTTTATATTTTTCTTTGTTTTAAATGTAATTTGCACATTGTCTTCAATATTTTGTTGCTTAGGGATAGGTAAATACTTTAAAATATATTTATACTTACCTCACTCATTATGTGGAAATTTAAAATTATGGTACTCTATTGGCCCCATTTGTGTTACTAAGTGATTTCAGTATAGTGATCCTTTCTCAGTGCAACTTTTTGTTGAAAGAATGATCGATTCTTCTAAGGATGGTGCTCTTAAATCCCATATTTAGGAGGCCCTCTTATTATAGTTAATTTAAATAGGATTTTTATAATTTTAAAGAACTAATTGGTCAATGATTGTAGGGAGTGGATGGTAGCAGCACTTTTAGCTGTAGGGGCCAATGCAAGTTTAGTTTCTAATCACAAGTCAGTCTCTCCTGGTGGTTGGAATACTATTGACCTGGATTTCAAGAAAGGATATGAAGGATTAGTTGGATATATTTTATAAAAAGCATTGACAACTCACCTTTCAAAACTCACACTCTATACTAACAATGATCCAAGGAAAAATATTAACGTTAACGAGTTTGAAGTATTTGAGAATCTGACTGAAGATGAACTCTGCATGAGAGATTATCTTGTTTCTATTTGCATTGCTACAAAAGAAACAGTGAATATCCAAAGTACGTTTCAAGAACACTCATTCAAATTATGAGTAAAATCATTTGAATCAGGTGAAGAAACATTGAAAATAATTTTCGCCTTTAATATTTATAGGGCATATCAGGACCATCTTTAAAAGAAGAATATTACTGCAGTCAAACATATACAACACCAATTCCATGGTTGGAAGGTCTACAAATAATTTTAAAATTAGCAACAGCAAATGATTAAGATTCAGGTCCCTCTGTCCTTATACCCCTTATGAAAAAGTTACAGATACATTATATTAGATTCATTTTTATCTCAGAATATTCTTGTTCGATTTGGAATTACCCTGTATTCCTAGGATTTCATAGGTTTTATTTTTTTTCTGCTACAGAAGATTGTGATTTGCATCTTGGAGGACCTGAAATTGCCTTGTATTCAACTCATGCTTTATGTATTTTTCCTAAAACTGATAGTGACGATGTATACAGACAATATGAAATAGTACATATTTTCTAATTGTTAAAAAATGAGAAACAAGAAGAAACTCACAATAAAAAACTATTAGAGATATGAGTTTCCAATGTTATCTTCCACGTTAGATATTCATGGTACTTGTCCCTATTGTCTTTGGATACTTAATAAGGTTTGCTTGCATGAATTGTTTTATAATATTTCACTGAAGTATTGGAAGTAAAAGAGTCTTATAATATTTTCAAGAATTTCTATTTGCAATTGGTTGGTTTTTGTATCCATTGGCCATGGAATCAAAATGATTTAACACACAAGGTATGGGAGAAGAAATGAGAAAAACATATTTTCTGCTGAATAGGGAAGCTAGCCTATTGCTGTTGAACAACCCATGCAAAAAGAAATTCAATAGGGAAATGATAACAAAGAACCTTGTTAAATACTCACTTTATCACTGAGCTACAACACTAAATGGAAATATTCAATTAAAGAATCCCCATAAACAAAACAAGAATCTATAAGAAACATGTAGTAATACCAACCCACAATTAGTCACTTGATTACATAGGATTTTGTGTAACTCATCCCAATTGTCTCAACAAGAAGGAACCTCTTGTAGTTATCAAATGACAATTTTAATTCCAATCTTCCCCAACTCTTAGGAAATAGGATCTACTATAAAATATTAATGTAAATTTCCCCTTTGAATCTTCTAGGTTGCAACCCTACAATCTCATCCTGAAATGGAAAGACAAAAAGTAAAGAGATGTAATATCTCCTTTAGAATGACTGGAAAAATCTGCAAAGTATCCTCCTAATGTGTGGATTGCTTGGATTTATACTTATGTTGAAACCCACTAGTTCATTCACAGTTTGCATTTTCAAGGCTATTTCTTGGACTATCTATAATATCACTAACTATGTTGTCTGTGTTTTGAGGTGAGTGGGACCATGCTTACTTTAAAATTCAAGTCTAGAATTCATATATCATATTGTGCTTGGAATCTTGCTTGGATCAAGGGTGAATACTTCAGAATTTTCCCATTGCACAATTACAACAATGATGACAATTTGGAAGATTACATTTATCATTGGATTCTAAGACCCCAAACATACCAAAAATAAAGATACTAATTGCAACAATATAGATGAATTCAATAATTACAATAACAGAGAAACACAACAGTGAATAGTATGAATCTCTGACTGACTGTTACCCACTTGTCTTAATGGATGAGGGTTGAGACTGATTGTTGGACATAGTTGGAAGTCCCCAATGGAAGTCCCGGGTGGTAAGAAAATATATATAAGTTCCCAGTTGTAAGTTAAAAACTTGTAGATCATTGTGGATTCCTTGAAATGCATCAAGCTGGTGTATGTTCATGTATTTTGAGATCAGAATGTTGTTAGTGACTTTAGATTGTGCCTAGTCTCTCTATGGTTGAACCAATAGCAAAGCAATAGAGGTAAAATCCTTTGGAAGGAGATAAGGTGTAATGTATTTTATAAAATGCTCAATAATAATCCAAAATGACAAAAATCATTGGAATGTTGTGGAACCAAGAGAAAATTGTGCAGAAATGTTCTTGACGATGAAAGATGATGAATGGAATAGCTTAGTGTTAACTATTACTAAGTACCATAGAGAGCCATTCTCTTGAAGAATGGAGGAACTTGGTCAGTTACCATGAAATTGAACTAGTCTAGGACTGGGGGACTTAGCCTAGAGTTGAGGGGCCATTCTTTGAATGGAGGCATATTGTCAGTCACCAGGAACTTGAACCATTTTAGAACTGCAGGACTCAACCTAGAGCTGAGGGGCCATTCTTTGAATGAAGGAACCTGGTCAATTACCAGTAATTTGAACCATTCTAGGACTGGGGGACTCAACCTAGGGCTAAGGGCCATTCTTAGAGAGAATGGAGGTGCTCCATCAGTTACCAAGTATTGGACATGGAGTCAATTGATGCACCCTAGGGATGAGGCACTTGGTTAGTTACCAGGTTATCACCATAAGCCCTAGACTGTCTCTGGGCACATGATGGACTCCTAGCCTTGATATATGGTCTATGTGACCTTCTGTAGGGATTATCTTCCCTTGGTTAAGACACATAGCACCCGATCTTGGTGGCACAAGGAGTTCAAGTTAAAAGCATTAATAATTATCCCTATCTATGAAGATGTAGTTTGAGTGGTAATGAAGGATGCTCGAGACCACTTTCCTTGACCACAAAATAATTGAAGGAACTTCTTACCTTAATCCTTGGTCCATGAGGGAGACCAAGAGGTTAAATTCAAAATACAAGAAGACCTATTGTACCACAATAATTTTACCACAAAAAAGTTAAAGTAAAAATACAAGAAGGCCTATGGTACCACAAAAGGTTAAAGTCAAAGGGTAAAAAATGAAAAAGAATAAACCCTAATATAAATTCCTACATATGTGGGACCCAATCAATGTTTAAAAGTTTATGAATGAATTTCACTTCATTTCATTTCAACACAACATCATCACAACAAAAGTTCACTTGACTGCTCCAACAACGAGGAAAAATTCGCAGAGAGTAATCGTGACTGGGATTTTTCTTCTTGTAGTTGTTGAAGACGGACCTGTGGTTGAGAGTCTTCTTTTCTGTTTTGGATCTTTCCCTAGTGCGGTGGTGTTGGAAGGTGTTTCAGGAAAACTCAATTGTACATCATCATGGATGTTGAGCAAGAGAAAAAGACACCGCATAAGGGGAGAATGGTGCGCAAGGCAGAGAATATAATATTTTGTATATCTTGTGTCAACATTTTTTACTTTGGACCATATTTTTTGAATATTGGTCATGATTTTGTAGAATCCAGTAAGAGTTAGTTAGGAATTCGTCCAAGTGGACCTTCAATGTAAAGGCACAATCCTATAAATAGAAATAGAATTGAAAGTGTCTAATAGACTTCAAGGGGAAATTAGAGAGCACTGGGTGATTTGTCAATTGTTTTGAATAACCTGTTGTTTAGTGTGGAAGTAATATGAAAAAGAGGAAGTTGATCTAAATCACTATGTTTTTCTATGTTTTACTATTTTCTGCGACCCAATGGTGAATGCCAAGTGAATTTGCAATATGGATCTATGGTGTGATGTTTCCTTGTCTTAAATGATGTCATCTTGTTAGATTTGTTTTGCACAATAGTATGTTAAATCCTGCTATGATTGAATGATGAAATCTATTTAAGAATAATGATGAATGATTCTATGAATGCTATTGAGTAATCATATTTGTTCATATCACACCTAGTTGAGTAAATAGCTATATGCACATCTTCCTTTCCTATTCTACGAAAACTTGGTTTCGACATCTCTCCCTCGAACGCCTCGGGTGATACCTCATCCACTCTGTGGGTGTTTCTAGATGGGGTAAAACTTGTCTGGGTCGGTGCTTAGGGAGATCGTGGTGGTTTGGAGGTTGACAAAGTGGAACCCCTATCGACTAGGTTTTGTTGGTTGGGTTTGTGTCAATGGGGGGAGC
Source organism: Pseudotsuga menziesii (assembly GCA_001517045.1). Taxonomy (NCBI): domain Eukaryota; kingdom Viridiplantae; phylum Streptophyta; class Pinopsida; order Pinales; family Pinaceae; genus Pseudotsuga; species Pseudotsuga menziesii. The sequence goes on from LPNX010898639.1 coordinate 658,516, forward strand.
TATATTGAGCCAGTAAAAGATGAAGTTGTCAGAAGATGGGATCATTCTTACAACATTTCTGAAGATTACATCCATTTGGATATTTATGGAGAAATTGGTTGGCACAGTGCTAGCTCTGTGTCTTTTGATTCTGATGATGCATTAGAGAATTGGCAAAATCGCATGCATGAAGTATCGATCAGGAAGTGTAGTTTGATCACACAGTCGCTATGTCGTGTCGCAACTGAGGTTATTGAAGTACCCATTTATGAGGGACTTCTTGAGTTATACAAGTTTCCTGTTGAGTTCGAAGAGAAGGTGTGAGAACCACAACAATTTCTAGCATTGGAAGAGGCACTAAAAGCCACTTCTGTAGCCTGGTGGGAGACCCATAAAGGTTTGTTAACTAGATGGTCACAAGTTTGAGGACTGATGACAGTTCAGTTTGGAGACCTAGAAGTATACCATGTTGTAAGATATGATGGGTAGAATAGTCCTGGTGATCATCTGATTGAATGTGAGACCTTGTGGGAATCAAAACCAAGAGATGAGTGGGTCCATTCCTTTGTCCACACATTGCATGAAATGCCACAATTATGGTATGTATCAGCTGAATTGTGCAGAGAAATAACAACTTGGGAGAAGTTAACAGTTTGTTTTATGCATACCTTTAGCTTTGTGAATTCCAACCCAGATGTCCATAATGTGCTACAGCTCATCCACGATGTGGTGCTGAAGGTGGTTCCAGCCGCATATCCAGTGGATCCACATGCATTCGATGATGGAATGTTATAACATATCCAGTGGACCTGAGGACGATGATGAGCTAAGAAACATCAACATCCTGAAAATAGAGGGGATTTCGCATGTCACAATACTAGATTTATCGATGGACCCAATGAATCAACCATTGAAGATAGGAAAATTCAACATTGGGACAGAGGAGAACCCAAAATTTTCAAATGTTGGGGACTATTGGGATGAAAAGACCATGGTGAAGATCACGGATGTGTTGTATGAATTTCAAGATATGTTTCCAACAAAGTTCTTCGAAATGAAGGGGATACCGGGTGATTTAGGGGAGATGAAGATCCCATTAAATCCAGATTCGAAACTATTAAGGCAGAGATCGTATCGCTTAAATTTGTGATACAAGGAGAGGGTCAAAGCTCAGCTTGATAGGATGTTGGATAATGGAATAATTGATCCAGTCAAAGAATTGGAATGGATCAGTCTAATGGTAGTTTAAGAAAAGAAAACATGTGACATTTGGATTTGTGTCCATCTAAGAAAAATGAACGATGCATGTATGCATGACCCATTTTTAACACCATGTACTGATGAAGTTCTAGAAGGAGTAGGCAGTCAAGAGATGTATTCTTTCACAGATGGGTTTTTTGGTTATCACCAAATTAAGATCATGAAGGAAGATCAACATAAGACCACATTTGTTACTAAATGGGGTTGTTTTCAGTACACAGTGATGTCGTTTGGATTGAAGAATGCACCTGCAATATCTTCCCGGGTTGTTGTCACTGAATTCAAAGATTTTATTCAGAACTTCCTACAAGTCTATATGGATGGCTAGACAGTGTATGGTTTGATTAGGGATCATCTGGAAAACATACGACTGATGCTAGAAATATGTCGACAACATCAAATCATGCTGAACTTAAAGAAGTTTATTTTCTGCGCACCCTTTGGGATTCTACTAGGTCACATCGTTTGCAAACAAGGACTGTTGGTTGACCTTGTGAAGATTGCGCTCATTTTCAACTTACCTCCACCTACAAATGTGAAAATGCTTAGAACGGCGTTGAGGCACACAGGATATTATCGCAAATTCATAAAAGGTTATGTTGTGATCATAGCCCCTATGGAGAAACCATTAAAGAAAGGAACAACATTTGTATGGAGTCAAGAATGTCAAGGGAGTTTTGACACGCTAAAGGCCAAAAATGGCTTTCACACCGATCCTCGTTTTTCCTAATTGAAACAAGGAGTTCCATGTTCATGTGGATGCATCATCTATTGCACTAGGAGTGGTGCTCATGCAACCAAGAGAAGGGGATCTCTCGATCACCCGATGGAATTCACCATTCGGAAGCTATCTTTTGCAGAGAAGAACTATACAAACATAGAGAGAGAAGGTCTGGCAATGGTATATGCACTAAAAAAGTTCAGGAATTACCTATTAGGCAGTCATTTCAATATTTTTACAGACCATTCTACTTTGAAGTGCCTAGTCAATAAACCTATGTTGGAAGGGGAAGATATGCTGCTGGCTACTTCTCTTCTAGGAATTCAATTTTGAGATAATTGTTAAGCCAGATCCCTTAAATGCAGGTCCTGGTCATTTATCTCGAATTGAGATAGGTGAGGAGCCCACAAATATTGAAGACAGACTACCAGATGCACAGTTATTCAAAGTTGATATGGACGATGATTACTATGATCAAATCATTCAATTTTTGGTAACAGGAACTGCACCAGAGGACCTTACTACAAGTCAAAAGAATAAGTTAGTGGTTAAGTCTTTGGATTTCCTGTTGATTACTGGAGAACTATATAAACTAGGACCATATGAGATTTTGCAGCGATGTGTCCTACCACATGAACAAGGGCAGATTCTGGTAGAAGCACATACAAGCATTGTTGTTGGACACTATGGAGGTTGAGCTACTGCAAGGAATGTACTTCATGCAGGACTCTAGTGTCCCACTCTACATAATGATGTGGTGGATTATGCATCGATATGAAACGTCTGTCAATGCACCAAAAAACAATCATGGAGGGATGAGATGTTGTTGGTACTGCAAGTAACATTGCAACCATTTGATAAGTGGGTCATGGACGTTGTGGGACCAATCAAACCACCTGGAAAGAGAACTGGTGCATGGTACATCATTACATCGAAAGACAATTTAACGAGATGGGCGGAGGCCGCACCATTTTTATATTGCAGCGCTGTGACAACAACAAGGTTTTTGTTTGATAACATTGTAACGAGATTTGGATGCCCAAGGACATTGATGAGTGACCATGGGAGTCACTTTATTAATCGCACAATAAGCGCATTGAGAGAGGAACTACAGATACAGCACAAGAAGATAACCCCATGTCACCCACAGGCAAACAGGATAGTAGAAGCATTCAACAAAATATTGGAGTATGCACTTACCAAAGTATGCAATGCTAATCATGACGATTGGGACTTGAAGATTCCAGCATTCTTGTGGGCATATCGCACCACTTGCAAGAGATTGATGAGACAAACACCATTTAATTTGGTGTATGGGAAAGAGGCAGTCATGCCTATGGAGTACATTGTTTTGATTTTGTGCATTGAAGCTACAACGTGGATGGACGATAAAGCAACACTCGAGTAGCATGTGGAGAAGCTGGTACAACTCGAGGAATATCACTTTGTTGCGAGTATTCACTAGCGCGTCAAGAAGGATCGACAAAAGGCCTGGCACGATCACCACATAAAGAACAAACAATTTCAGCAAGGATATTTGGTGTTGTTATATGATAGCAAGTTCATGAAGCATCCAAGTAAGTTATATATGCATTGGTTAGGTCCATATCTAGTTAATTCCATTACTTCTAGTGGTGTAGTTCACCTACAGTAGCTAGATGGAGAGCTGCTACCAAAACTAGTGAATGGAAGCAAGATGAAGCCCTATAGGACGGGCCCAAAACCATGCGGTGCTTGAGGCACTGTGAAACGAGAAAAAAAAAAGGTAGGATGTTGGGTGGAAGGAAGGTGCACTAGGAGGAAGAGGATGCGTAAGAGTAGGAGTCAGTAGCGCGGTTAGGAATTCATGTTGTGACAGCCACAGGGTCGCAACATATTCAAGTCAGTAATAAATGAAGATAGTTAAAAGTTGTTAACTCTTGGTGCTTGATGAAGCGATGCACATTTATGGCTGATTCGATCATGATGACCGTGGTTGATTTGGTAATGATGAAGATGGATCGATATGATTTTATAAGAAGGTGCTCGATGTGGGTTGAAGACACCATTGTGCCAAGTTGCATTGCATAAGTGTAGAGTTGAGTTCAATAGCACAATTACAGAGCGACTCAACCGAGTGAATCTGAGTGAATTGTGTAGATTGCTCAGTGCTATGAATTTGAGTGATTCGTGTGTCTTGAGGGGCATTGGTGCAGCATGCAGAGTGACCTAGTCATAGTAGATATTGCGAGTGAAAGAGATTCATCGATCGGATTGTTGATGTATTTGTAACTTCAGAATGTATTCACTTGTATATTTAATATATTGTATGTCATTGGTCCCCAATGTTCCTATCGGTAGAATCATTAATGTAATCAAGTCATGTAAATTCATAGAGGTTAACCCTCCTTGTTGATCAGGGGGAAAAGTCCCCATAGTTTTGGGGCACTAGGGTTATTAGACTCTCCTAGAGAATTCGACCCTAGTAAGTAATTGTCAAGTCAAAAACTAGTATAAATAGAGGGTGAGACTCTCTATTTCAAACACACACTCAACTAGCTATAGCGCATAGGTGAGAGAGAAGAAGCTTGCTCAAGTGAGAGAGGGCATCTGTTGGAGATCATCTTTTTGTATTTGGGTTTTTACTGCTTCCATTGGTGCTCATTCTATCTCTAAGCAAGTTGCGGGGTTTTCTCCTATATGCTTTCCCCAAGGAAAATCATTGTGTCTATTGTCTCTTATGATTGATTGTTGTGCATGTTATTCTCTTAGATAAGATCCTCAGATCATATTGTATAATTGATAAAAATATAACAAGGTGTCAGAGCTAACATGAGAAGAAGACACTATGCAGCTGCGGAGTCTAGGGATTCTTAATTTTTGGGTCTCTCTCCACAATCCATCGGCAACAAGAGGCTAGGTTGAATCTCCATTGAAGGGTACATATTTCTGTCAAAGAAAAATATGATTCTGAGCACTTTCAATTTTCGAGCTACCACTACATTGGGAAATTAGGGCTTTTCACTGAAGAGGAATTTTTAGTGAGCCCAGCACATGATTGCTCTGCTCCTCAAAATCAAATTTTAGAGAGCAATATCAAATTTTTTGGTTGAGTAGAACTCTAGGAAACTCAAACCCTAATTTTCCCCGGAACCGAAAAACCAGCACTGTAGAAGATCAGCTCTAGATCTAGTTTCCAGCTTCTCAAATTGGTAAGATCTAAATATTTTGTATTTCTATTTGAGGTTCTCAGTTAAGATGTCTCATCACACCAAGCTTGATGAAAAGCATAAGGGGGATAATAAATTTCGAGCATGGAAGTATAGGATCTCACTAGTTCTTGAAGAAAATGAATTGGACTCCTACATCAGTGGAGAGGTTCCAGCTCCATAGGGAGATGAGGCTAAAGGATTACACAAGAAGAACTTGATCAAGGCTAAGAGGATTATTGTTGATTCAATCAAGGATCACCTCATACCATAGGTGTCCTCCCTAAATATACCTAAAGAGATGTTTGATTCCTTTACCAAATTATTTGAAGGAAAGAACATAAATCGGAAAATGACTTTGAGAAATCAATTGAAGAATGTGAAGATCCAGAATGCAGAGACCATATAGTCATACTTTACAAGGGTCTCCCACATCAAAGAACAACTTGAAGCAGTAGATGAAGAAGTGGAGAATGCAGGGATTATGATGACCACCTTGAATGGTCTCCCTAGGTCATGGGACTCCTTCATTCAATGGATTTGTGCTAGAAGAAAGCTAGTCACCTTCAGTAGACTGTGGGAGGAATGCTCATAAGAAGAAGCTCGAATAGTAGCCCAAGAAGAAAAGATGGGAAGTGAAGATGAATCTCTCATATTACACTCCTAGAAAATCAGAAGGGACTATCATCATCCCAAAGGTAAGCATTCTCAGCAGAAAGATAACCCTAGAATATCTAACAGAGATCTATCTAAACTCAGATGTTTTACTTGTGATGAGAGAGGACACTATGCCATAGATTGTCCTAGAAATAAGAGTAACTCTCACAAGAAGAAGGTAAACAAGAGAAGACATCATTCTCACATTGTAGAGGATGATGAACCTTCCATAAAGAGAATCAAATAAGAAAGTGGTGATTCTTTAAGCGATGAAGAATATGTTCTGATTTCTACCCTCACAAGAACTGTCACACATGGAAGCAATGATTGGCTTATAGACAGTGGGGCTTCCAAGCATATGATGGGATTCAAAGAATCCTTTGTGAAGCTATCCGAACATGAGTCACCTCACAAGGTGAAACTTGGGGATGACTACCAGTATCCAATACAAGGTAGTGGTGAATCCTCCTATAAGCTAGACTCTGGAAAGTCTATGAAGATGAAGGATGTCTTGTTTGTACCAGGACTATAGAAGAATATCCTCTGCATATATGCATTGGATGCAAAAGGAATAAGGGTTGGATTTGTAGATGGCCAGTTTCTTATGTGGCCAAAGGGAAAGACTATAGATGATGCAGTAGTGATTGGAGAGCAAGAGGGAGGCTTATAAAAGCTAAAGGGCCAACCAGAACAAGCCTTGTTCCATGAATCAGTAGAGCCAAATGAACTTTGGAATAGAAGGCTTGCACATGTGCACTATAGGTAACTACCACTTGCAAGAAAATATGTTGAAGGTCTTACTAAAATATAGGCAAAGTATGAAGGTGTTTGCAAAGGATGTGTGAAAGGAAAGAACACAAAGAAGACATTTACAAGTAGGGAGAGTAAGGGAAAAGGAATCTTGGAAATCATCCACTCCGATATATGCGGTCCAATGTCATATAGTTCATTGAGTGGGTATGTATACTATGTTTATTTCATTGATGATTTTTCTAGGAAGACATGGATATACCTCTTGAAGAGTAAAGATGAAGTATTCAGCAAGTTCAAAGAATTCAAAGCCTTGATCGAAAACCACAAAGAAAATAAAATCAAGACCTTTCGATTAGACAATGGTGGATAATTCACATCAAATGAATTCATTATGCAGAGATTCAGGGATTAAGAGGGAGTTGACCACTCCATATAATCCACAACAGAATGGGCTTGTAGAAAGGAAGAATAGAACAATCAGGGAAGCTACAAGGGGAATGCTTCATCATCAAGATATTCCCATGCATATATGGGAAGAATCTACTAGGATAGTTGTGTGTGTACAGAACCGTACTCCACATAGAGTAATTGAGAACAAGACACTAAAGAAGTCTTTTCCAGCAAGAAACTAGAGGTCAACCATCTCAGAATATTTGGTTGTCCAGTGTACATACACAATCCAAAAGAAAAGAGGATGAAGTTAGATCCTTCAGGGAAGAAGGGTATATTTGTGGGATATAGTGAAAGCTTGAAGGCTTACAGAATATACTTCCCAAGATTCAAGAATATCGACATTAGTAAAGATGTAAAATTTGACGAAGACTCATCTTACAACAAATCCAGAAAGAAACCTATTGAAGACCTTGAAGAAGCATAAGCACCCAGAATTCAAGATACAACTATGAACAATGCAACTCAAGATGAATATCAAGAAATAGAAAAACCCCAGGAACTTGTAGATCCACCCCAAAAGAATAATCCTCACAAGAGGAAACCTACATGGGTACAAGAGGTTATCCAAGGTGCAAAAAGATATGGGGCTTGAGAAGAAATGCATAGAGAGAGGAAAAGAACTAGGTCCTACTACGATTATGTAGCCCTATTATGTGACATCATTGATAAAGAACCTTCCAACTATGAAGAATCTGCAAAGAAGAAAGAATGGAAGGATCCTATGATTGAGGAGTATCATTTGATCATAAAGAATGATGTCTGGGATGTTGTCCCAAGACCAGAGGGGAAGTCTGTTGTGACTTCCAAGTGGATCTACAAGATCAAGCATGCTACAGATGGCAGCATAGATAAATATAAAGCAATATTTGTGGCTCGTGGCTTCTCCCAGAAAGAAGGAATAGATTATGAAGAAAATTTTGCACCTGTAGCCAGATACACTTCCATCAGATCAGTACTTTCTCTGGCTACAGTAACAAAATGGAAGATACACCAGATGGATGTCAATACTGCTTTCTTAAATGGTGTAGTGGAAGAGGAAGTGTATGTGGAGTAGCCACTCAGTTTTGAGACACATGACATGAAAAATCATGTGTGTAAATTGAAGAAAGCCTTGTACAATTTGAAACATGCACCCAGGACTTGGTATGGAAGGATTGACAGCTTCCTGACTAGTTTGGGCTTTACCAAGAGTAAAGCGGATTCCAATCTTTACTACAAGTTTGAAGAAAGGAACCAAGTGATACTCCTACTGTATGTAGATGACATGTTTGTAATAGGTGACAATGGGTTAATTGCTGACATGAAGAGGAAGATTTCTACCGAGTTCGAGATGAAGGACTTGGGTATGATGCACTACTTTCTAGGAATGGAGGTGTGGAAAAATACAAATGGAATCTCCCTAGGACAAGGGAAGTATGTAGTAGAGATCTTGAAGAGGTTCGGGATGATGGACTGCAAGACCATTGCCACACTTATGGCATCGAACCTGGAGCTATTGAGTGATGCTTCATTAGAGTTGGTTGATGCTACGATGTATCGTCAGATGATTGGGTCCTTGATGTACCCCATGAGTACAAGACCAGATATTTTCTTTTCTATGAACACATTGATCCAGTTCCTAGCAGATACGAGACATGTTAACTTGAATGATGCAAAGCATATTCTGAGGTACCTAAAGGGTACAGCTGATTATGGGCTCAAGTATGAGGCGAATCAGAAGATTAACCTGGAGGGTTATGTGGATTCAGATTGGGAAAGTAGTGGAATTGATAGGAAGAGCACTTCGGGTTGCTGCTTCAGTAGATCAGGTGTGATCTATTGGTTTAGCAAGAATAAGTCCTGCGTGGCATTGAGTATAGCCGAAGAAAAGTATGTCATAGCTTGTTTGGCTAGTTATGAGGCGGTGTGGTTGAGGAAGCTACTATCTGATTTGTTTGATCTCCATTTGGATGCTACTTGTATATATTGCGACAGCCAAAGTTGTGTGAAGTTGTTGGAGAACCCGGTATACCATGACAAGTTGAAGCATATCGAGCTCAAATATCACTATATCAAGGATATGGTGCAGAGAGGAGCAGTGAAGCTCCTGTATGTTGCAACAGATGAGCAGATAGCTGATGTGTTGACCAAGCCATTATTCAAAGTGAAGTTTGAGTACTTCAGGGAGAAGCTTGGTGTTCTAGAGATCGAGGTTCCTTCCAAGGGGAAGTGATGAGTCTGTGATCCCTTCTGACATGGTGGTAGGTGGGCCCTCCCATGGTTAGATGTAAGTGCAGAGCCCTTCTGACATGGTGGTAGGATTGGTTCCTCCCATGGTCAGATATAATTGTGGAGCCCTTTTGACATGGTGGTAGGATTGGTTCATCCCATGGTCAGATATAAGTGTGGAGCCCTTCTGACATGGTGGTAGGATTGGTTCCTGCCATGGTCAGATGTAAGTGCAAACCCTTTTCCTGGATGATAGATGGTGTGTCCTACCATGCCAGTGGATGCAAGTGCAGATCCTTTCCTCGGATGATAGATGGTGTGTCCTATCATGTCAATGGATGTAAGTACAAATACTTTCCTTGGATGGTAGATGATGTGTCCTACCATGCCAATGGATGTAAGTGCTAGGCATTTCCTTGGATGGTAGATGGTTTTTCCTACCATGCCAGTGGATGTAAGTGTTGGTACTTTCTCTGGATGATAGATAGTGTGTCCTATCATGCCAATATATGTAAGTATTGGGCCTTTATATGGATAATAGATGGTGTGTCCTATCATTCCAGTAGATGTAAGTGTTGGGCCTTTCCCTGGATGATTGATGGTGTGTCTTATCATGATAGTGTATGTAAGTGTTGGGCCTTTCCTCAGATGGTAGATGGTGTGTCCTACCATGACGATGGATGTGATTGTTGGGCGTGCCTTTCTGACATGGATGTTGGATGTGTTCCTCCCATGGTCAGATGCAAGTGCTGGGCGGGCCTTTATGACATGGATGTTGGATGCGTTCCTCCCATGGTCAGATATAAGTGTTGAAGAAGATGGAGACCTACTTGAAGGATAGGCCTACAACCAGCATGAAAAAGGGTTGGCTCTGTAGAACTTCCTATGACAAGAAGAATTGAGAGATAGCACCATTTGATCAATATAGCAGAAGTAGTGATGATGATGATGATCCAGTGATGATCCATCCTTGATGATGATCCAGCTTTGATGATGATTTAGTGATGATGATCTAGTAATGATGATCCAGTGATGATCCAACTTTGATAAGGATCCAATCTTGATCCAGTGATGAAGACTTGTGATGATGAATTGTGTCAATAGAATACCTTCCTAGTTAAGAGGGAGTGTTGATGTATTTGTAACTTCGGAATGTATTCACTTATATATTTTATATATTGAATTTTATTGGTCCCTGATGTTCCTATCAGGAGAATCATTAATGTAATCAAGTCATGTAAATTCATAGAGGTTAATCCTCCCTGTTGATTAGGGGGGAAAGTCCCCACAGTTGTGGGGCACTAGGGTTATTAGACTCTCCTAGAGAATTCAGCCCTGGTAAGTAATTGTTAAGTCAGAAAATAGTATAAATAGAGAGTGAGACTCTCTATTTCAAGCACAGACTCACCCATCTATAACACATAGGTAAGAGAGAACAAGATCACTCAAGTGAGAAAGAGAACAGCTGTTGGAGATCATATTTTTTTCTTTGAGTTTTTACTACTACCATTGGTGCTCATTCTATATCTGAGGAAGTTGCGGGGTTTTCTCCTTTATGGTTTCCATGAGGAAAGTCTTTGTGTCTATTGTCTCTTGTGATTAATTGTTGTGCATGTTATTCTCTCAAATAAGATCCTAATATCATATTGTCTAATTGTTAAAAATCTAACATAGACCAGTAACCATCATGGAATAAGTCATCAATATTCGAGTCGAATCATCATCAGTGTCGAAGAAGAAGAGGAAGGGGCAGAAGCCTAGCTCTCTGGCACCACAGAAGAGGCGGACCATAATGTCCATAAAAGCACAAGGTGAAGAAATCCTGTAGACAGAGCCATTAATATCTAGTGGTGTAGAACCAATGGCTCGAACAAGGGTTTACACCAAGGACATCCCTAGGTACATACCTCCCACTCGACCTAATGCACAACCTTGGAGACTCACCAAGAACCAAAAGTATCAACCAAAGATGTCATCGTTTCCAAAAGGGGTGGTATGCAACAAAGATATTGTTCTTGCACTAATACGAATGAAGTATGATGACCATGAATTTCTCGCATTGGAGGAGGTAGCAAATGATCCCTATGTGTCATTTCCCACAGTCAAAGGTGTGCCAATAGCACGTATCTCTTAGGATTGGGTGAAGCGGCTGGATAAAGCTATATTTCTATTTTTAATCAACATGTTGCACTTTGGGCAACTGAATGAGGAAAATTTCTGCATTAAGCATCTTTTGGCATGTTTCCATGGTAGAACATTGTGGCTAGATACCCTAGTCACAATAACAATTGATCTCATCTTAGACATCATGGGGATGCCAAAGGATGGTCCAGACCCCTCAGAATACTTCATAGGTCAGGATAATGATAAGTGGTTAGTAGCAAGGTTGAAGAATAAATACGACTTGCGGCGCAATGGGAGGGATTACTGCATTGGTAGCATTAATGACTGAGTAGTGCGTATTGGCACACAAATTCTAGCAATCAAGATCATCATGAAGAATCACCCCATTCAATGCAACTCAGGGGTGATTGCATGCATAGAGCAATGTGCAAAAAGTGTACGAATGAACTGGTCTCTCATTCTGATGAGCCAGTTGATGGAAGACAAGGTGGTAGTCCAGGCAGGAGAACGAGACTTTACATATAGCTAGATATTGATTTTAATTGCACTCGTGGCTTGGATGGAGCCAATCGATTACCAAGGTATGGATGTTGAAGTGGTTAAGGTGTGCAAGGGTGCACGTTATCAAAATATTGGTGGGTTGAGGAATCTACAAGGAAAGATGATTGCATAATCCAATTTTGGGTCTACTACGAAGCACTGCAGGAAGAAGCTATTAAATTTCCATGGCTATCAGAGGAAGCCACAACAAAGTATCATAGGATCACTCAGTTCGCAATAGGATCGCACACCATACACGTAAAAGCACGGTGCAATCTAGACAAGCGATGGTTTTCAATGCCTTATAATTTTTCCAATGAAGAGTTAAAGGCGATGATTGATAATTGGCCTACGGCATGGCCGAAACCATTTGGCGCTGAAGAAGTACCGATGGGGCCACCAGCAGACGCACCTAAAGATCATGTACGAAAAGATGACCAGCAAAGTCACCATGAATCTAATGGAGAATAATCGACAAAGACACCCACTAATCTGGAAGCTAAGTGCATACTCAATGAAATCAAAACAAAGAGGCGCATGGAGCAAGGTGTGATTAGTAGCACCGTGCAAGCGATGGAAGCAAAGTTAAATCAACTTATCAAGGCAGTTGTAGATGCAACGGATGTGGCAGTAAAGGAGATGATGAAATATACACAGGAGGGATTTGAAAAGGTAAGAACTAAATTAGATTATGTATATGATGTTGTGTTGAAAAGAGCACCAGAGAGTGTGACTGTGTAGGAGAACGCATCAATCAACACCGATCTGTGGGCCAAGAATGTTAAAATTCCCCTGATAGCAATTGACGCCAAAAGAGAGGAGTTGAATACCTCCCTATAGCAGCTGCAGAATGTAGCACTGGATATCAACAGGATTTCTACCCAGACGTTGGTACACATGTAGTGGGTTTCCAACTAGGATTTGGAAGACAGACAGAAGGATATCAAGAACCAGTACTTGCAGTCACAAGAGAAAGAGGAGGAGATGCAAAAAAAGGTAGAAGAATTGTGTTGCACAAAGGATAAGTTGATAGAAGACAAAGAGCGGGAGATAGAAGCACTAGAGAAAGCATAAGAAGAGTTGAAGATGAATACTATTGAGGAGATCATGGAGTTGAAGAAAGAAACAGATCGGCTCATTATTGAGAAGGTCCACCTTTTCAACAGTCAAGTACAAGTAGAAAAGGTAGTTGTGAATGCTTGTAAGCACGTTCGTGAAAACACAACGGAATTGGATGCAGTCGTGAAAGTGAAGTGACTTAGGGAAATTATTGTGCAGTTGCAGCACGACAACAATATATGTAACGCTATGGTGAATCTAGACACACCACCAAAACAAATTGTTGAATGGAAGGGTGCCATTGAGGAGATAGCAACATAATTTGAAGAAATGGAGCAAGATGCAAAGAATACCACTGAGGTGACGACCCAATTTTGGGGAAACATCGTCTAAGAAGAACAGTTCGAGAAACTGACAAAGAAGTTGCAAGAATAAGAGGGCCAGTTGGAAAAACTGAAGACGGAATTAAAAACAATTCCACCAATCATTCAGATTACGCGTCCACAAAATTAAAGGAGTTATAGAAATGCATTGGAAAGGCTTAGGAGCGACAGCAGAAGCGCAGTGAAAAACTAGACGAGTTCCAAGAGATTGGATCCCAATTGTCGGTGAAAGCATTTTCTGCATTACAGGCCATGCAGGAAGGAAAGAAGGAGGTTACCATGAAGCTGTTGGAGCACCCATTGAGGCAGGATTTTCTAGGAAGTCAGGACATTGCTGATAAAATTCAAGTGTAAGTAAAGGAGGTGAATCAGTAGTACGATGACTTCAAGTTGAAAATAAATGAGTACACCATGTCCAACTGACGTGTCTTGAGGGCGAGCCACAAGATTGTGTTGGAGTCCTGTTGTCAAGGGTTTTGGTACAATTCAACTGTGCAGCATCATGGATGTTGCGCAAGAGAAAAAGACACCATGCAAGGGGAGAATGGAGCGCAAGGAAGAGAATAGAATATTTTGTATATATTGTGTCACCTTTGTGTACTTTGGACCATATTTTGTGGATATTGGTCATGATTTTTTAGAATCAGTTAAGATTTAGTTAGGAAGTCATCCAAGTGGACCTTGAATGTAAAGGTGCAAGCCTATAAATAGACGTAGAATTGCAAGTGTCGAATAAACTTGAAGGGAAAATTAGAGAGCACTTGGTGATTTGTGAACTGTTTTGAAGAACATGCTCTTTTGTGTTGAAGTAATATGACAAAGAGGAAGTTGATCTGAATCATCATACTTTTCTATGTTTTACTATTTTCTATGACCCAATGATGAATGTCAAGTGAATCTGCAATCTGGATTTATGATGCGATGTTTCCTTGTCTTAAATGATATCATCTTGTTAGATATGTTTTGCACAGCAGTATGTTAAATCCTATTATTATTGAATGATGCTATATATTTAAGAATAATGATGAATGATTATGTGAATGCTATTGAGTAATCAGATCTGTTCATGTCATTCCTAATTGATTAAATGGGTAGATGCACATCTTCCTCTTCTATTCTGCGAAAACTTGGTTGCGACAGCTCTCCTTCAAACACCTCAGGTGAGACCTCATCCACTCCATGGGTGTTGCAAGATGGGGTAAAAGCTTCCTAGGATGATTCTCAGGGAGATCATGGTGGTTTGGAGTTCAATTGAGTGGAACCCCTATTGACTGGGTTTTGTTAGCTAGGTTTGTGTCAACATGTGGCCTAACCAACTAGGGAACCTCCCTACAAATCCATGTTTGTGAGGAGTTGCTGCACCCTTGACTAGTAGCTAGGGATGCTACAACAGCACTCATGGGAAACAAAAGACTACTAGTGCAGCTTTCATTTTCCATGATATGTTGTTCCTAGAAATTTCTTTGGGCCCATGCTAGAAATAATGCTAACATGTGTTAGCTTTGATTTGTTGTGCAATGTTGTTGTAAGAAATGTTGTAAGGCTTGTGCTAGAAGGATAATATGTTAGATTTCCTTTATAGTGCAATGTGTTTTATAGTAATGTAGTTGTACCGATAGGAAATCTAACATGAATTAGTCTTCATTGACATGCAATTTTGTTGTTAGAAATTCCCTTGTGGTTGTACAAGAAGGAAATCTAACACGTGGTTGTACAAGAAGGAAAGCTAACACGTGTTAGCTTTCCTTCACCATGCAATGTCGTTGCAATAAATGTCATTGTGCTTGTGTTATAAGGAAAGCTAACATGTTTTAGCTTTCCTTCACCATTCAACGTCATTGTAAGAAATGTCATTGTTCTTGTGCTAGAAGGAAAGCTAAGATGATTTTAGTTAACTTCATGTTGGAATGTATTCGATGGAAATGTTATTGTACCAGTAGGAAAGCTAACATGCATTAGCTTTCATTCACATGCAATGTTGTTGTTAGATATTCCCTCGTGGTTGTGCTAGAAAGAAAGATAATGCACGTTAGCTTTCCACTACCATGCAACGTCATTGTAAGAAATGTATTTTTGCTTGATCTAGAATGAAAGCTAATGAGCATTAAATTTTCATCATATTGCAATGTATTCGATGACAATACCAGTAGGAAAGCTAACACGTGTTAGCTTTCATTCACATGCAATGTTGTTGTAAGAAATGCTCTTGTGGTTGTGCTAGAAGGAAATCTAACACGCGTTAGATTTCCTTCATAGTACAACGTAGTTGTAAGAAATTTTCTTGTGCTTATGATAGAAGGAAAGCTAACGCACATTAAATTTCATTTATGGTGCAATGTATTTTATAGTAATGTAAATGTACCGATAGGAAAACTAACACAATTTAGCTTTCATTGACATGCAATGTTGTTGTTATAAATGTCATTATGGTTGTGCTAAAAGGAAATCTAACACGCGTTAGCTTTCCTTCACCGTGCAATGTCGTTGTGCTTGTGCTAAAAGGAAAGATAATGTGCATTAGATTACCTTCATGGTAGAATGTATTAGATGGCAATGTAGTTGTACTGGTAGGAAAGCTAACACACATTATCCTTCATTCACATGCAATGTTGTTGTTAGAAATTACCTTGTTGTTATGCTAGAAAGAAAGATAACATGCGTTAGCTTTCCACTACTGTGTAATGTCGTTGTAAGAAATGCCCTTGTGCTTGTTCTAGAAGGAAACCTAACATGCATTAGATTTATTTCATAGTGCAATGTATTTGATGGTAATGTAGTTGTACCTATGGTGAAGCTAACAAGAGTTAGTTTTCATTGACAAGCAATGTTGTTGTTAGAAATTTC
Source organism: Pseudotsuga menziesii (assembly GCA_001517045.1). Lineage (NCBI taxonomy): Eukaryota > Viridiplantae > Streptophyta > Pinopsida > Pinales > Pinaceae > Pseudotsuga > Pseudotsuga menziesii. Next base: position 674,685 of record LPNX010898639.1, read on the forward strand.
CTTGTGGTTATGCTAGACAGAAATTTAACATGTGTTAGCTTTCCTTCATTGTGCAACACCGTTGAGCTTATGCTAGAAGGAAAGCTAACATGTGTTAGATTAACTTCATGGTGGAATTTATTGGACAACAATGTGGTTGTAATGGTAGGAAAGCTAACATGCGTTATCTTTCATTCGCATGCTATGTTGTTGTTATAAATTCCCTTTTGGTTGTGCTAGAAAGAAAGATAAAATATGTTATATTTCCACTACTTTGCAACGTCATTGTAATAAATTCCCTTGTGCTTGTTCTAGAGAGAAAGCTAACGCATGTTAGATTTATTTCATAGTGCAATGTATTTGATGGTAATGTAGTTGTACCCATAGGGAAACTATCACGACTTAACTTTCATTCAAACACAATGTTGTTGTTAGAAATAACCTTGTGATTGTGATAGAAGGAAATCTAACTTTAGATTTCCTTCATAGTGCAACGTCATTGTAAGAAATTCCCTTGTGGCTGTGCTAGAAGGAAAGCTAATATGCATTAGATTACCTTCATGTTGGAATGTATTTGATAAAAAAGTGGTTGTACCCATAGGTAATTTAACAAGCATTAGTTTTTATTCATATGCAATGTTGTTGTTAAAAATACCCTTGTGGTTGTGCTAGAAAGAAAGCTAACACGTGTTAGATTTATATCAGTGTGCAATGTATTTGATGACAATAATACTATATCGATAGAAAAAATAACACGAGTTAGCTTTCATTGACATGCAATGATGTTGTTAGAAATTATCTTGTGGTTGTGCTAGAAGAAAAGCTAACATGTATTAGCTTTATTTTATCATGCAACATTGTCGTGCTTGTGCTAGAAGGAAAGCTAACATGCATTAGATTACCTTCATGGTGGAATGTATTCGATGGCAATGCGGTTGTACGAATAGGAAAGATAATGTGGGTTAGCTTTCATTCACATGCAATGTTGTTGTTAGAAATTCCCTTTTGGTTGTGCTAGAAAGAAAGCTAACACATGTTAGCTCTCCAATATTGTGCAACATCATTGTAAGAAATACCCTTGTGCTTGTTCTAGAAGGAAAGCTAACACGCGTTATATTTATTTCATAGTGGAATGCATTTGATGGTAATTTAATTGTACCCACAAGGAAGCTAACATGTTTTAGCTTTCATTCACATGCAATGTTGTGTTATAAATTCCCTTGTGATTGTTTTAGAAGGAAATCTAACACATGTTACATTTCTTCACAATGCAACGTCATTGTAAAAGTCCTTTGTTCTTGTGCTAGAAGGAAAGCTAACATGCGTTAGATTTCCTTCATGGTGCAATGCATTTGATGGCAATGTGGTTGTATTGATAGGAAAGCTAACACAAGTTATCTTTCATTGACATTCAATGTTGTTGTTATAAATTCCCTTGTGGTTGTGCTAGAATGAAATCAAACACATGTTAGCTTTCTTTCACCTTGGAACATCGTTGTGCTTGTGCTAGAAGGAAAACTAACATGCGTTGGATTACCTTCATGGTGGAATGTATTCGATAGCAATGTGGTTGTACTAATAGAAAATATAACACATGTTAGATTTCATTCACATGCAATGTTGTTGTTAGAAATTCCCTTGTGGTTGTGGTAGAAAGAAAGCTAACACGCATTAGATTTCCTTCATGGTCCAATGTATTCGATGGCAATGTGGTTGTACCGATAGGAAAGCTAACACGAGTTATATTTCATTTGTTGTTAGAAATTCACTTGTGGTTGTTCTAGAAGGAAATCTAACATGTGTTACCTTTCCTTCACCGTGCAATGTCCTCGTGCTTGTGCCAGAAGGAAATCTAACATGCATTAAATTACCTTCATGGGGGAATGTATCCGATAACAATGCGATTGTACTAGTAGGAAAGCTAACACGTGTTAGCTTTCATTCATGTGCAATGTTGTTGTTAGAAATTTCCTTATGTTTGTGCCAAAAATAAATCTAACACACATTATATTTCCACCCCTTGCAACGTCATTGTAATAAAATTCCTTGTTCTTTTTCTATAAGGAAAGCTAACACAGCTTAACTTTCATTCACACACAATGTTGTTGTTAGAAATTCCCTTGTGAATGTGATAGAAGGAAAGCTAACACGTGTGTTATCAGGAATTATGCAATCAGTGTGGGCACTGTTTGTTCCTCTACCCTGCAATGTACAAGTGTAGAGAAAAATCTCACAGCAGCATATCCTTTCCTTAAGCAATTAATTAATAACATGAAATAACATTATACCTCAAATCTGAATCTTTTGTCCTTGCTCCAAAAAGTCTTCACGACGTCCAATACCTGTAAAATAGATCAAGAAATAGAAACAAGAAGTGAGAGAATCATGATAAATAATAATTACTCATATCAGTAATCAAGGAATCCGATAATATTCAATTGAAATCAACAACACATCGAATATAAGAAAGGAGAACACTTCTGTATTACATATGAAAGAGATACAAATACAACCAAAAATCCTTGATGTTGATGGCTTCTATCTTTGCAAGAACATATACAATCCTCTATGACTATGAATATCTCTCCACACACAAGGTATCTCTACTTTTCCTCTAACTCAAGCTTCAATCCAATAGCATAAGGGTACTTTTCTTGGCCTCCTCTGCTCACATCATGAAGGCTTCATTTATAGGCCCAAAACCATGAGATTGACTTGGGGAATTGTTAGAATGTGATCCCTACATGTGAGGGAAGTGAATTCCACCTCTCCCAAGCATGTAGGAACTAACTCCATGGAGGCATCCACATGGAAGCTTCTAGAACCTTATTTTTTCTTGTTTTTTTACCATCAGCGCTCTTGGTAGAAAGGACATGCGCACCATCCTAGGGTTTTGTCAAAGCAAGAGGGAATCGGTGCTATTTACTCCAGGGTGAGAAGCACCATCAGTGCTCTGTGTAAAAGGAAGAAAGGCATTGGCCTCCAAGATGTGGAAAAAAGATGGCCAAGATGGATCAAATCATGCTTTCTGGGAGGTTGAAGGGAAATGTAGAATTTCCATGAAGGATGACAGGCAATGTGGAATTTCCAGGTGCAATAGAATGCCCCCCAAATAATGAAGCTAGAAGGAATTGATAGGTGAAATAGTTTGAAAGATATCCATCTAGTATATAGGGAATGAGAGATGAGCTCATATTTGACACCAGAACAATAACTGACTCCATAAAAACCAATCATAACTGTGGACCAATACACTGCAGATCTATGATGATGACTATGTCATGGCTACTAAAAAGACACTGTAGATCCATGAACAACTGATATATGAGGTAGGACATAGCTACAGAAAATACAAAGTAGATCTATGTCACCTGTCCTCAAAAACTGAACACAGCCACCAAAACATACAATGTGGATCTGTGTCAAGACTTTCACTGATCTCCAAATGCAACCTGAGTATAGGCGGATATAATGGTGAGGCCTAACAAGTCAGGGTCTTCATTCCAATCCCCAACTGATATGATTCTAACGGTGTGAATAAATGTCTTGATGTTGAACATGGCAGAAACCACTTGATTACCAGTCATTGATGAAAAATGTTAACAACTGCAAGGGAGATCGCCATTAATGTCAAAGATTCCCAATGTATATTAGTAAATTCTTTCAAGTGTGAATAGATGTTTTGAAGTCGAACACCTGATAGAAAATTTCAATCAGAGGTCATTGATGAAAACCTACTTTCGAAACCAAAGAAACCTGCCATTGAGGCATGTAGGCTTCAAGGTACTTGACTAGGTTTCTAAGTCCAATTCTTGGATAGTGAGCTGAGGTCAATAGGAATAGACTCGTCACAGGATGACCATGATGATTCCAACATCAGTGACACAAAACAAGGAACAAAAGTTGATTTCAAGTGACGAAACTGACTCAGACATGACTAAATTTAGGGATAGGTAAAGTTACTGGTGAGTTATTTTCTGGAAGAGACATCCTTTGAACAATTTGAGGAACGACAAATGACTTGGAAGCATTGACTTGATGAGATCAGAACCAAGTGTAATTCAAGGAATATTTTTGTCCACTTTTCCTAACTTGCACGACCTAGGTTCTGTACAGCCCTTCAAACCAACAAATACCCGAGATACTGTCCCGGCAGAGCAATCCCCATCGACAAAACCTGTGAGGCAGGCACAGTCTCACCCGAGATATCTCTTTGATGGGTAACCGCCAGAACCATGTTTCTATGATTGTCAAGGGATTATAGTCCCTTGGATCACAGCCAAGGAGCTCAATGAAGGAAACAAGATGGCTGGACAAAGGACTCATTCGTGCACGACCGAGCACAAATATGTCATCGCACGCAAATTATCCTTACTCTCCACCTTGCAACTAGTGCAACTTGTGTGGCACAGTTGAATCATACCAACAGACCGTCTATGAATTACGTCGTGACTCTAGACAGAAGCGCCCAGGCCGATATCTATATAAATGTATATTTTAATGACGACTTTCCAACATTCATCTACTAATTACAGGATAACATCAGACATTTAAGGAATATTTTATCATTATACAGAAATAAAATAACAACCATTCACATAAACATTCACCACATTAATCATCCATTCAAACACAATAGATAATGTGGAAACCCATCTGGGAAAAACCACCAAGGTGCTCTTCATCTGGCATGAGAAAAGGATATAGCACCTTACAGTCTGCAAGATATAGATTGATCCTAAGATATGTCTCTATGACTCAGACGTATGGTTCTCATGCTCTCTAGTTTTCTCGTATACCCTACCTCTACTCCTGGTGGTCTGCTCAGACAGCAGCCAGATCCGCGACTCAACAAACCCCTATCACTACTAGACTCTTCTTGAGTCTTCCTTTCCTCTGATCTCTACAACATTACAGCAAAATGGAATCCTTCACCATGGATCACCAATGAACAGACGAATAATCATTGGAAAACTTACCTCAACATAGTTATGACCAACTAAAAGCAGTCACAACCAACCAACCTAACCAACCCTTTAACCCTTGAATCCCTTCAATTGATACTATTTTACATGGACACACATGGCCAACTGCATACATGTAGTTTGTTAACTATCACCATCAACCGCCCCTCAGGCTACAGTGTCGTGATTACGACTTGACATGAGGCAATATCAGCCTAACTTACAAATATTTCCTCGTATGTGCATGGTTGCAAGATTATGCCACCCTAAACGACCATGATATTCCCCTGTCGCTTTCTGTCCATTATCACCTACGTGCCCCTGCGCTCACCTTTCCTTCGTCATGTGCCTCTCCATTCTACCTACACTGGTCCTTTGCTTCCTTCATGATCTCCCTTTCTTTCTATCGCGCGTGTCACGCACCTTCTTTAATTGTGCATGAACTTTTTCCTTGTGATCCTTTCCCAGGCCAAAAGGCCCCCAACACTCACATGTGGCTCATCCCGAGCCATGAAGGAATGGACATATGAGGTGGCGTGATTTGCGCAGAAGCCCCTTTACAATTTTTTTTTTAATGGTGTTTCCTGTACCACGGCTTCTTCCCATACTTAGGAGAATTTTTGGATTACAAAATCCATACAACTTCTTTCTCGGCATCCTCTGAAGACTGTTAATGGCGAGTTTCACTTTTGACTGTCACCAGGGTTGTTAGCGTCCCATTCTGACACAGCAATCCAATTCTTATTATCATTCTCAGGCTCCTGGGGATTTTCGTGTGCTTGTTGCAGCTTGTTCTCTTGTTGTTCTTCCTTGATTTCATCTTTTCTTCATCTTTCTCTTCATCGCCCTCTTTTCCATAGATATAGACTTTGAAGAATTGTCCATATTGAAAACCAGAAAATCCCAGCAAGCAAGGGTGTTAGAGGCGAATGATTCTTCAAAGTTTGATGAATTTCACCTCAGAAACATGGTTTACAAGCTATATTTGGCCATGTGGCCCTTCCCTGGTCCCTCGACACATGGATACCTCGCCTGGACTGCTGGAACTTGAGCCTGCTTGCTATCCTTGCAGACTTTGTCAAATGCACCAAGGATTTTGGTTCTTACCCCTCAGAGTTCGTCAAATGGGGCAAGAACTCTGGTCCCTACCGGAGTCCTCTCTGGTACCATAGACAGGGCTGCTAACCTACTGAAGAAAAAAAATGTCCAAGGATGACTTCGCCAGAGACTTCTAGCTGGGTTGAATTAACTTGTAAATTGTTACCATCTTTCTTATACCCATCTTCGGAGATAATTGACACACTGAAGGCTGCAACAATTGCTTTATCCCACAGGGCTACTCACCATGACACACCCCAACCCATTTGTAACTGTAACTGGTGCTCAAGCAGCATGACCAAGTGATGTTTGCTCTAGGGGCACCCATTTATTATAGGAGGAGCATTGGGTCACCTACTGTGTAGGCTTATCCAGGTGCATCATTAGGACAAGACCTTCCTTTGGTGTAACAGATCCGCCTCTTGGATTTTCTATGATTAATGGTATCGTCATTCTTCCTTACTAACATCCATCATCGAATATTGATGTAATGGCCAGTTACCATCACATAGTTTCCCACACTTGATCCACATAGGGCGATGTCTTGTTGCGAGTGCCAAATCTTTGTGGAATCTTTATGCATTTAACAATCTATTAGTGTTTTCCAGTGAGTCTGGGACCTCCCGACATTTGTCTCTTAGCTATTTTGTTGTCAGGTTTATAACGCACCATTCTTTCTGCGCAACTTCCTCTTTGAGTGCAACTTCATCTTTCCATGCAACTTCGTGTTACCGCGCATGCTGCATTGGGGATGCCTCTCTTATTGGTTTCCTCATTTTTTTTAATTTTTTTCTCTTGCTGTGTGGCTCGACTTTATTTCCTTGCATAATTTTAAGTTGCCGGTGCCGGCTCAAGCTCCGTAGCATAATGAACCTTGTCTTGTAATGTCTTTACCATTTGTTGAACCTTAGCAACTTCTTCTGCAACTTCCTCTACTTGTGCGTTCAGCTACTCAACACGGTCGGAATGGATATGTTCCAACAACTCCGCCTCTATTGATTGTATTATTTCTTGAGGCTTTTGCTGCAAAGTTTGAATAATGTCTGTGAGTTGCTCGGCTGCCGACTGGTGTGTCTCAACCTCAACTTCCCTAGCCTTTTCTTGCTCGCAAAGGGTCTGCAGCTCTTGTTGCAGTCTCTTGATCTTTGCATTTTTGACAACCTTTTGTTGGAGGGGGAGCTTCCTCATTTTCGCCTTGGGGGGGATGATTTTCTCATATGCCTCTCGCGCACTCTGCCTAATTATCTCAGTTGTTTCATCCTCGAGCAATGCTCCCCAAATGGTAGTGACAGCATCTATGGCTTTTGCGTGGAGGGTTTCTCCTTCTCTGATTTTCTCAATAGCTTCAGACACTACTCTTCTTCTTTCCTCAAGCACCTCTGGGGGTGTCCTTGGCATCTTCTTGGCTTGCAGCTGCTCCACTTGTTTCCTAAGATCTTGTGCGATCATTACGAGTCTGGTCACTTTAGCCAGGGAGTCTTCATCTTCTTGCCCCACTTCTGGTGGGAATGTTGCAATGGAATTCTTTATAGATTCTACCAATGCGACATGGTTCTTCTCACATGCTAGTATTTCCTGTTCTTTCTCAACAAGAAGGGTGATGCGCCCCTGTAGTTCCTGCTCTTTCTCTTTACACAGGGCCTTGCACATCTTTGCCTTCCTCTGTTATTTTGTTTCCTAGTAAGCAATAGCATTTTTCCTTAGCCGATTTTTGGACGAGGCTTCCTACTGAATCTTATAGACTTCCTCCAAGGATAGCTTGGAGAAGTCTATCTACGTGCTTTTATCATCAAGACCTGCACTTTCCTATGCATCTACCTACAGTTCCTGCCTATGTATTACCACTTTGATTGGTGGCACTAATGCTAGTGTAACTAGTGGAATACTGGGATCAACACCATATGTCTCGGCCTGGACTGTATCTTTGACATCTTAGATGGCCTCTATCAACTTATAGAGATGGCCCTCGACTTAGGTAGAAATGTTTACTTGCTGCATCTTCAAACTAGCAAGGTTATCTTGCACAAGCTTAGCAACAGCGTCAGCAAGTTCCTGCAAATCATCTTCAGTCAATGTATTTGTGTTCACTGTTATGTCAGCTTTATGCTTCTTATGGGATGAGTGGCCCTCCTCTTGCTGCGCGTGCGCCTGTGTCTGCACGTGCTCTAACATGGTGGGCACTCTGATGATAGCTCAATGGAAGAGCACCTTCCTTATGAGAAGAATGTTGGTGGTTCGATTCCTCCATGCCCTACTCAAATTAACATGATATTGTACTTTGTTTTTAGGAAGATGATATTTAGGTTAATTTTTTATAGTGGCAAGCCACTGACTTTATACATTTTTTATATATTGTATCAAGGAGAAAAAAGTATTACTCTTGGGAGAGAAAAATATTTGGCATAGATTTAAATTTTATAGTGTCTCTACAGAGATTTTTTTTGGATTCTAGAGTTTGAAAAACAAGTTTTAAAATTTATAAATCTTAAATTGCAAATGCTCCACCATATTTCACTTAAGTAGGATTGGTGTAACCTATGTCATTAAGATGTCACAATGTTCACATAATGGTTGTTATGAGCATGATGCCAAGCCTATGAGAATCACTTCCTCCTCATTGACATGGGTAGAATTATAACAACAATAGTAAAAAAGTGGTGACTTCTATTAGAAATTACAACCGCATTTGGAACAACCGTCTTTCTTCTAATGATGTCCGTAATAGTTTGTTAATGAGGACAAGGTGAATTATTTAACTAGAAAAATTAATGATTGTATAGGAAGATGAGAACAACTTCTATTGTATTTTCTTATCAACACGTGCAATTAGTACTTATTCATAATATTCCACTTATCATTCTATGTGATATTTTTTTTTTAATTTTATTATGTTTCAACAAAAACTAGGCCTCTTTGTTCTATTTAGTTGGATGCATCGATTCCAACCTTACATGATGCAAAGTTGATCCAACTCACCTCTCTGCTTGGAAATTTTCCCTTTAAAAATTACCTCTATTTGCAGAACAATATATGGTGAATCGTTGCTTAGCTTCTACTGTTTTCTTGGCCACATTCTCTTCAAAACACCCCTATATATCTGTGGATCAAACTTTCATTAAATCCAACCTAACCATGATATAAATTAGCTATTCCAATAGGAGTTTGCCACACTCAAAGCTCAAAACCGAGACAAAATGAAAGCACAAAGTTATATAGTTTCTTTTTCATTATTCTTAAACTACTTTAATTTGTTTAAATTCATCAATTTTAGAAAATAAATGATAGTATTTAAAATCACTCTGACAAACCTTTCTTATAATTGTAGAAATAAAAAATCCATGAATTTATATGAAAGACTAAAACATCAGTGACCAACACTTAAAATTAACTAGAAAAGTAATTCAAACTATGTGTATGCCAAAGTTCTATGAAAATTTTGCATGTTACTTCAGTTTTCGAATCCATAGTAGTTCTTTTTAATTTCCTTGTAAACAAAATTGTGAAACTCTACTTCATAGTCAATAGGTGTATCAAGATTATTTTATTTGATATATTTAACTTTAACAAGTCCTTTCCATTTCATTGATAGTTAATGGATTTTGCAACAAAAGTATGGACATTACAACCTACAATTAATTCGCTAGTAAAAGTTAAGTTTTCTAAATTTAATGAATAAAATAAAGATTTAAAAAATTCAATGTCAATAAAGTTCTCGTAATAGAATTTCTTCCATTTGTGCTATCTTATTTTTCTATATAATTTAATAGTGTAAATACTTCTAAGTCTACTTTGGTCACCTTGAATATAGATAAAGAACCTCTTGCAATGAAGCATGCAACTATGTGTGCAACTTTACTAGATTATTCCTATCAATATATCTCAATGTCTCAATGATCTTAACATTTAGCAAATTAGGGATATCCACATATTCATCTTGATTTATGGCATATCCATCTAGTTCTAATTGAGATGTAATATTTCCTTTTGAGTGCTTTAATATGAAAATTTAATTTGAAGCAAGAAAAAATATGAATTAAGAAAATAGTCATCATGTATTAGCCAATCAAAATGCTTTAAAAATCAAAAAGGAAGCGCCTCTTAAACAATTTTTTAATATAAATTTGGGGATAGGTATCATAAAAAAAACTACTTTTTTTGTTCATATTTTTGACATCATCATCACGTTTTTTCAGGTATTTCTTGTTTTTGGGGTAGCGGGGACCATCAAAAGTATGCCAAGTGGGTACTCGTTGGACGTGAAATTTAATTCCGCATCCAACAAGCTCTCTCGATCAAAATTTGAGTAAAAACACAGGAGATATGTCGAAAATACAAACAAAAAAGTAGTTTTTTTTCTTTTCTTCCTCCAAAATTAATAAATATTATTTTATTATTTTAACTATTATTTTATTAATTTTCCTTAGGAGGCCCATTTTTAGTTGAAATTTCCTCTAATGTGAGATTCTGAAGTGATTTTGAACTGTTCTACTGTGTCTCAAATATTCAAGTGCTATTGTTGGAACATTGATGTGACATATTGAGTTCTCTTATTGCTACTTTCACAAATATATCCTTCAAAAATATTTTATGGGTGTTCATGAACTCAGTGGACGATGGAATTACAAGAAGGCTATTGGTCTTCCTACATGCACTTTATATTTTGAAGAGCAATAGGATAAGAACATTTTTTCTAAGGGTTATTTTTATGTTTTTTTTAAGTTTGTAGTATTATCTTTTTTCTGATGATTCTATTTTTTGGGAACTCTAGGTAAGTATGACGTTTGGGTGTATTAATAAGAACTATTAGTATTTTGGTTATATACAGGGATAGCAGTATATGACTATCTTTTTTATTTGATATTTTTTATGAATAGAGTTTAAACTTTTTGTAGTGGGGACAGTAGTGGAAGGATACTTGAACTGTCAATGTTACTATGAATAGAGATAGAAAGCTTGTCCATGGTTGTAATAGCATGTAATAACAATTTTCTCTCTTTGATTATACTAAATAACAAGAAGCATGTTTTTTCTTTGGTTAAAAAAAATATAGCATTGACTAGTCACCATGTTTGATAGGTCATGTCCCTCCACTAGATCATGCATTTTAGGATGTGTCACTTCACTAATTATTCTTCTTATTATTACATTGTCTTCCCCTTAAAAAATGGCTTGTCTTGAAAGCATATTTATCCGTTGTTCTAGATTTGAATATCTTCTCATAATCCTTTAGTCTAGTAGCTATGATAGTTACTGATGAAAGACACTATGCATTACGAAGCATTGAGCATAATTGTCTTACTATGAATGAGTTATACCACCCTATTTCAATTTTCTGCGAAATTGTGTGGCAATGCCTTTTATGGTTTGGAAAATGGTAAGAGTCCACTCTTGAACTTTTCTTTAAAATAGTAGGATCTTGACTTAGTTTCATGTATTCATTTTTTCTTTGGTTAGTTCATAGATGACCTACATAATTAGGATGCTAATAAGGAACTCTTGTATCGTGTGTCATGCTTTTGGAACCTTCATCTATTTATACTTTCGGTAATTTATTGGTTGATAAGATTTTGATTGGATTTGTATGGGTTCTTTTTTCTAAAGTTTAGATTTGTATATCTAACGAATTCTATATTTCAACACGAAACCAATCATTATTTCCATATCAAACACTAATTTCTTGTTAGTAAGTTCCTCTACTTTTTTATATTTTGATTTTTTTCACATTTTAAGTGCTTAATTTATGGGGATCAAACTTTGAATATGATTATTAAGACAAGAAATTTCAACATCTTTACAACAATAACCATTTCAAATTTCTTTATATCTTTTGAAGTCACTTTTGATTATTCTAAAGGAGCAACTTTGAGACATCTTTAAAGTCTTTTGATGAGGAAGCTACCGAATTCGACTTCATTGTAACATCATGTAGTGTTATCTTATTATTTTTATAAGTGAAGGGCAAAAAAATATTCTTCATGTTTACAATGAAGGTCCTTAATGATTCCATCTAGGGTGAACCCATAATTATGTCAACATTTTATCTATACATGGTTGTAACCTAAAATTGAGATATGAACTCATAATCATCAATCATCAGTTGTAGGTCCTTGACAAGGAAAATTTTAGGGGCAAAATTTAGGCCATGGGCTATTTTTTTACTTAACGAGAAATTCACCAATTTCCATTTTTTCCAACAATAATTCGGCCAAATTTTTGCCCAAATTCCATGAGATGAATTTTTTTTACACTCTAAAAATCACCAAAAATGTCCAAAAACTATATAAAGTCCTTGGAAATTTGAATAATTTTACAAAAAAATCATCAAACATTTCACAATTGCAAATTTAAGAATTAGTACGATTCACCAATGTTTCTACACTTTGAGAAAATTATAGATTCTTAAAATTTCCCTTAATCCGTAATTCTATATTTCTCATTACCAAAAATGTTTATTTTCAATTATATTTTGACTATAAAATTTATAATTAATTTACCAACTTAGCATTAATATAATTTTGTTTATTCATCTCAAGAAAAATGGATATTAATGTTTTCTCTTCAAATAATCCCTTTGATTTTTATTATTACAAAGAAGGGGTTGAAATACCTTATAAAAAATCATTCATTTTAAGCTTTAATACTTAAGGTATTAAAACCTTAATTACTTAAAAAAATACTTAATATATGTTTTTGGAGTTTGAATACAACTTTCATAATCTCCTTGATAATTAGTATCCCCTCAAGTATAACTTCATAGTTTTACTTAGTGCACCTTGTGTATAGAGTTGTATTCACTTCCTTAATAAACTACCCTTCCAAATAAATCCTTTGTATCTCTTCACGATTTATTTCTTTTATACTTTATATAAATTCTTTAATTAACGCCAAACGGTTTGAATTTTACAATGGTGTAATCACTTCCTCAAAATTTGATAGCACCTCACGCCCACAAGTGTTTGATGTCAATTTTTTCTGAGTGGCTTGTGAAATGCCCCATATTAATAAGAAGAAAATGATTTGTTTTTCCAAGGCAAAAAACAACTTTATTAATAATAAAAAGTTGTGATTTTACATAATAATAAAAAAAAGATAACAGTACTAGGTCTCGTTCTCTTCTTATTGTCCGCTATGAACCATATGTTGGTGATAAAAAACTAGTGATAAACCGATAGTCGATTGTAACTAAACAAAACATGCTTTCAAAAATAAGATAATAAATGTCAAAAGATTATGGACACCCTGCACCGGGCTTAGAAAGACTATAGAGCAAAAAAAACACCACTTAGAAATCATATCTTTCGGTAGGGGTGAGCTAGATGTCCAAACCTCATAGAAGAGATGTATATTCATATCACCTATTCTCTTTTTTGAGACAGCATTCGTCATTCGTTATGGTGTTGTATTCACGGAAGACATGCTGAAAGGTAACTATTGATGAGCAATCTCACCTTATCTAGCTAGTGGGTCAATGAAAAATAGTATAGAGCTCTCTTTTATTGCTTAATTTATTAACACCTGTAAGTCTTTAACAATGAGAATGGACTCCAAACCAAAATGTTTGACCAACAAAAAAAAATGAAATAATAATAAAAAATCAAAATTATGTGATAAACATTATATTAACTAATAAAGTTGAATGAAAATAAAACAAATTAATGACCATAAAGTTGTTGAAGAAAATTGATGCAATAAAAATAACTTTTATGTAAAGAGAATTTGAGGAAGTGATAGACATTGATGCAATAAAAATAACTTTATGTAAAGAGAATTTGAGGAAGTGATGGAAATTGTTTTCCGATGCGGCTTGGGATATATGTCGAGTAATGGAATATGCGTTGGCATAGATTATTGTTTGAGAGCTTAAGGACTCTCATTCATAAAGTGAGGTTAGGTAGAATGGAGAGTCGTTCCCTAAAATCCAATTATTTAGTTTTTATTGGTTGCAAAATCATTGTGATGATGATGATGATGATGATGATTAACGTCCCTTGAGACCAAACTTTGGTCTATCAGACCTAAAGAAGAGAATTAATTAGTTTGCTTTAAAGTTATATTTCTATGCTCAAAGAGCTTGGAAAGAAGCGTCTCGAGCTTACTATAATTTTGACAGGCTAAAAGGCTAGGAAAGTCAGTATTGCAACAAAGATTATGAAACTGGGATCTAATGTGGGTGTACGCAGGGCACTCTAAGAGGAAGTGATTTTCATCTTCAATGTTCTTACTCTCACAAAGGTGGCAGATCCTTTCTACCCATGGTGTTTTAGGGACTGTCCAACGGCCAGTTTCACTATGGAGCTAATGCGAGTTCGTTCTTATCTTAGCTATGTTAATTTTTTTCTTAGTACTGATCAAAACAAAGAGATACTTTTGATCTTCTAGAGTAGGGTTGATGACCTCCTTATAATATCTAAATTTTCTTTTAGCCTCGAGATCTTTCTCACACCACAATTTTTCTTTAAACTTAGAAGAAATAATATTTTTAATGTTATTAATATTCTGCAAAGCAACATTTTCATCGATCTCCCAGTGATTTAACCAAGACCTGGTATCTTTATACCACCCACGCTTGAGCCTTAAGTGGTTTTGGCTGGAGTTTAAAGCTATCTTAGGGAGCCTATGGTCTCCCATGTTATTGATTTTGTTCTTGTATAACAGGAGTCTAGTCATAGCTAGGCTCTCGATGGGGGAAAGACCCACTTCTATAAGGAGAATAGGATAGGGTGTATTGTTTTTTATTTTGAGGTTATAAGTTATAAAACGATTCTGGATTTGCTCGATCTTTCTCCAGTATTCTCTAGATATGCTGCAACCCCAAACCTCACACCCATACAAGATGACAGGAGTGACTAGAGTTTCAAAAAGGAGCTTCTTTTTATCCCACATCATGAGGTTTGCAGCGTTACAGTTATTTTCAAGACCAAAGTAAGCTTTCCACCCTCTGTTAATCCTTTTCTTAATGCAATAGTTCCAGTTGAGCTTGTGATGAATATCAATTCCTAGGTACTTGTAAGAAGAAACTTCCTCCAAGTTGCTATTGTCATACATAAAATTAGCGTATGTATCATTCTTGGATTTGATAATCATAACTTTTGTTTTTTCAGTGTTAACAGTCATACCCATGTTAGAGCAGAAATATTTGAGGAGTCGAAGCTGCTTATCAAGATCAGAAGAACACCTTGCCATAAGGACAATATCGTCAGCATAAAGAAGAAGGATGATGACTATTCCAGCTAAGATTGTACCAGCACAACCTGCTTCTTCTAAAAAACCCTCTAACTTATCAATGTAAATGCCAAAAAGGGTAGGGGAGAGGGGGCAACCTTGCTTAACTCTGATATTACACTTAATATCTTTCGGCCACCAATCATTGCTTTTAAACTTGGCAATTACATTCTCGTAGAGCCTTATCGCAACAGCTCTCAGCTCGAAAGGAACCTTAAGCTCTTCTAACCTATTCCAAAGGTTATTTCTAGGTACCGTATCGAAAGCCTTTCTAAAGTCCACAAAGAAGCAAAAGAGATTGGATTTATCATTGAGACACTCCTCCATAATGATCCTAAGCGTAATAAGGTGGTCCGTTGTTGAGTGATGCCTTCCAAAACCCGCTTGGCCTTTAGCCCACTTACCTTCACTTTCAAGCCAAATGCTGATTTTCTTTTCCAAAATAATACCATATAACTTGGCTAAGAGGGGGCTTATCATAATAGTTTGATAATTTGAGGGGTTATTTGTATCCCCACTTTTAAAAATAGGGATAATGAGGCTCTGAGTCCAAGGTTTAGGGAACCCTTTCTTGACTACTTGATTAAAAAGCTTGTGGATGTGAGGGATGAGGACAGGACCTCCAATTTTTAAGATTTCTGCCTGGTAACCTTCAATGTCCTTAGCTTTTCCATTAGCCGGACGCTTAACCCCAAAATCTATGTCTTTTAAAGAGAAAACTTCTTCCATTGTGAGGAGGTTTTCAAAGTGGTCTATGACATTTGGGGAGTCATAAAGCTTTTTAAGATAGGAATTCCAGTCGTGCAGAGAAATTTTATTATTATCTTTAGTTTTTCTAGTTAGAATCTGCCTCCATAATTTCTTAGGGTCCGTCTTAGAGAGGTGTAAGAGATTGTCTTGCCTTTTGTCAATATACTGCCTTTTTTTCTTTTTAGTAAGGGCTTTGTAATTTTTTATCTTGTTAATTTTAAGAGATTCATCAAGAGCTTCCTTAATCTCTCTCTCGCATTTTTACAATCAGTATCATACCAAGGGTTGGCTTTTCTATTCCTTTTATTACTCGAAACTTCAATTGAGAACTTTTTAATGGAATAAGAGAGGGTTGTGGTAAAATTATAATATAGGTCCTCAATGTTGTCAGTACTTGATAAAGGAAGCAAATTAATTTTTAACTCATTTATAAAAAGATCTTTTTTATTCCTATCAAAGATCAAGTTCTTTTGGTTATAGGGATTATCCTCTATGGGATCTCTATGGATGGCATAGTTGAGAGTTACCATTAAAGGTTTATGATCCGAATCAGGCCCATGGTCATTTAGAACGTCCAAATTTATTATATAGTTGTATAAAGAAATATCAGAAATAACATAATCTACTACGCTGCTA
The DNA here is from genome assembly GCA_001517045.1 of Pseudotsuga menziesii. Classification (NCBI taxonomy): domain Eukaryota; kingdom Viridiplantae; phylum Streptophyta; class Pinopsida; order Pinales; family Pinaceae; genus Pseudotsuga; species Pseudotsuga menziesii. The sequence continues at coordinate 691,334 of LPNX010898639.1, forward strand.
CCAAGCCCATGGATACAGGTCATCTGGCTAGAGCTAGGCCACTTCGTTAGACCGTTGCAAATTATGAGATCTTGAGAACTACAGAGCTTGATTAACTAAGACCCAAACAAATTTTCCCCTAAATCTACAGAGCTTCTCTTGTACCTGCTAACTAAAGTAAGGTCTTCATCTAACCAGAGAGGATTAGGGTTGGAATAATTGCTTAGGAGAATAGCTTGGTTGTTAGAAGTTCTAGCATTAAAATCGCCCATTAAAAGGATATTACCTTCATTCCTAAGTCTATAAATATCATTCTCTAGTCCATTGTAAGGACAATTTTTATCCAAATTGTTCTTCTTATAGAAGTTAGAGTTAATAGGGGGAAAATAGCATATAGCTATGTAGGTTTTTCTATTGTTGATGTCAGTGATTTCTATCCACATATACTGGTTGTGAGGGTATTTTTTATAAATCCTAGCATGGGGGGAGATGTTCTTCTTAATGTAACGCGCTATACCCCCAATGCCTCTGCGAGAGGATCGCTTGTTCCAGATTGACCAAAGCACAAATCCATCTATGTTAGGGACCCTAGATTCTGCGTGCTCCCAAGTTTCAACTAACAAAATAATATCAACTTCATTAGAGATCCAACTTAGCTTGGGGCCTTTGTTCCATGGAAAGCCCTGACAGTTCCAAGAAAGAATCCGGAGCATGTTGAATTGCTATTTATTACTATCTTTTTCGTTTCTGTCTCGAATAACAGCTTTCCTATTTCTGATTATTGCCCATTTTCCTTCCTGGCTTCTTTTACCTTTTGAACCTCCTTTTTTAATTCTGCTTGATCTTCTGGAATGAGATCTTCATTTATGAATATTCCAGTTCCTTTTAGACTTGAGGTTTTACTAAGTATGTTATGTTTATGGTCAGTTGAGCTTACCTTTACCCGGATTAACCTTCCTTTATTCTCAGTTAATTTCCCCAACCTTGTCGCTTCTATGAGACATGTTGTTTCAATTTGTAATCTATTGTGTAATTCTGTCTGGGCTATGGCTAAAGTATCCTTGTTTTCCTCCTCTTTCAAGCCGAAAATTATAAGGTTCAAGGCCCTTTTGTTATGCTCATGGTCTAATTCTATCAATTTTTTCATTTCCTCTTTAATGGGTTTGACATCTAATTTATCTGACACATTATTTAGGGTGAGGTTGTTATTAACTTTTGCTTCTAGCTCCTTAATCATGTCCTTCATTTTAAGACTTTCTAAAGTATCGACGTCTCCTTGTTGGGATGTTTGGTTCGTATATTAGCTCTGGTTTTCTATAGCATGTAATCTAACCTCAAGTGTCTCCATTTTATTCTCCAATATTGTTATTTTATTTTCTATTTGTTTTTGAATCTTGTTTTCAAGAGATGTAAATTTATTTTCTAGCATGGCTTCTAATTCTGTTTGTAGTCTAATTTCTCTTTCTTCTCTATGTTTCTCTAAAGACTCTAAATATTCATAAATGCTATTTAAAGTAATTGAGCTAGGTCTACCTTTGACAGTCTTTGGTAGGTGCAGTGATTTATTCATATTTATGAGCAAATGAGCAGTAGATATGTATTAGAAAAGAAGAGATAAGGAATGTGTGCACCTGAGATTTGAATGCGAATCGAACAGCTATACAGCGAACCCTAGCCGCAGGAGTAGACTCTCAACAAACTTGGGCCACAGAGAATAATATGTTCCGTCTCAGATGGATGTAGATCGCTCAATTCGCATTCAGATCGTAGAGGTCTCCTTCATGCAAAGAGATCCCCTTCATGCAGAGAGATCCCCTTCATGCAAAGATCCAAATATTACTGATTTAGTTCAAACGAATCTGCTTGGATCTGGCAGATAGACAAATCTCATTTTCACATCAGAAAGCAGATCGCAGTCTCAGTTAAACCCTTCAGAACGTAACCCTTCAGAACGGATGCAATGGCCAGTTCAGATCGCATGCAAGACTCAGATCGCATTCAAAGCAGATCACAGTCTCAATTAAACCCTTCAGAACGCATGCAAGACTCAGATCGCATTCAGTGGAGACCCTTTAGATCGCATGCAACCAAGATCACCAGTGGCCCGATTTCTACTAAATCACAGCATAAAGCACACAGTAATGATAACCCTTCAGAACGGATGCAATAGTCAGTTCAGATCGCATGCAAGACTCAGATCACATTCAAAGCAGATCGCAGTCTCAGTTAAACCCTTCAGAACGCATGCAAGACTCAGATCGCATTCAGTGGAGACCCTTCAGATCGCATGCAACCAAGATCACCAGTGGCCCGATTTCTACTAAATCACAGCATAAAGCGCACAGTAATGCAAGTTATTTTATTTTTCATTTTTTTTCAATCAATTTTATAAATATGTTATTTTGTGTAATTAATTATTTATATTTTATTATTTATATATAGCTTATTAATACTATATATTTTTATTGTGATTTAATGTTTTTATAAAAATTATTGAATTTTTAGGTCTTACAACTTACATTGATATTACAACTTACATTGATATGATATAAGTATTTCAAATTATGATTGATTCTTATGAAATATGTTTATTTATTGAATAGTTGTGTAGTTGGCCCAACGTGCCTACCCGTGCCTCATCTCAGCAAGGTCACTCTTATGTGGCAAGTGGCTACCCAAACTCATCGTTACAAGATCACAACTCGATTTGCAATTTTCACAGCAAGGTTAGTCTTATGTGGCAAGTGGCTACCCAAACTCATCGTTACAAGATCACAACTCGATTTGCAATGTTCACGGCAAGGTCAGTCTTATGTGGCAAGTGGCTACCCAAACTCATCGTTACAAGATCACAACTAGATTTGCAATGTTCACCTTATAGGATTTGCAATAATTAGATAACATGATAACATGTTTTTAATGTTTGGTTCTTTTGCATTAAGACAATCCCCACTAGTCTCCATGGTGTTTGATAGTCTCTCTGCATAACATAATTTTTAGGCAATTTATGTCATCGATATAATCAAACTAAATAAATATTATACAGTCCTCCTCTTATCATTGACAAAGTTAACTTCAATTAGGTAGTGGTAGTCTTACTTCCTTAGGATATGTAACAGATAATTGAAATGGTTATTCTTGTCTTCATGCAACACAAATATTTTTCTTTGATAAAAAAATAGTATTATAACATCCTTTGTTCTAGTTTACTTTGAATTTTGCAACAAATTTTTCTTTTTTCTTTTAATTTCTTTAACTAATTTTTTGAAGTGTAAATGGGAAAGGTCCTATTGTGGTCAAAGACCTAGAAAATCAAAAAAATTCTAAATTTTTTTATGACAAGTGTCTAAAAAATGTTGTCAGAGGTTGGGATAAGAATTGGCTCTAATACCAATTAAATGAACGAGTTTACTTACTAACAAATATCCAACGTAGAAAAGACAACAGAGAGAAATCCATATAGGACAAATACCAAATAATGGAATAATGAATAAATGGTAGAATGATTACAATGCAATGGGATGGCATACTTATGTGTGTGGTGAATGGTCACCATGCTTGATAGATCATTCCTTTTAATTAGAATGTCACTACACTAATTAGTATTGTTAATACTACTCTCTTTCTCTCTTTCTCTCTCTCTCTCTCTCTCTCTCTCTCTCTCACACCCACACACACATGCGTGCACATGTGCATCTATTGGGGTTTCTTATTTTTGAGATCATTGAGGGTGGTAAGGTGCTAGTGTGGAGATGCTTTGCTCTGTTGTGACTTTGTTCATTACTTCTATCGACATCGTGGCCTTTTGTAGTCATGCACATTGTATTGTGGAATTTTTTTCTAAAACACTTGGTTCATAATCAAGAGGGTATTTAGATATATTAACGAACACCTTGTTTTATGTTGGTTGTGTAATAGTGATACTGCTCTTTTAAAATATTGCTTCATTTTTTCGTGTGTCCTATTTTGGAGGTCAATGGGAGTGGACTTCATTCATAGGATTACAATGAATGCATAACTTGGTGACTTAAATGATGAAGGAGATGGTATTAACTTAGTGGCAAGTGGGATTAACCTAGAGGTTTCTTTTTTATTATTTTTATCTTGAAAAGTTTAGACATCTCTCTACTTTGGTTATGTTCTATCCATTGGGGTATATTGTTATGGAGGTCTATAGGAATGGTAGGGAATTTGTGTGGAACTACTTTGTTCCATTAAGAAGTTGATCATTGTTTTTTTCAGCATTGTGGCCTTACAAAGTCCTGCACATATTATTGTTGGCATCTTTTGTTGATGTGTTATATTCTTTGTATGTGGACTTCATCAAGTGTAAATCCAATAACCATACTGGCGGAAAATTGGGGGCAAGGTCTTTCTAGTCCCCATCAAAGCAAAGGGGTTTGTCACAAAGAATGGTAGCCTTGATCTATCAAGGTTTGGGGAAGTGCCTTATAAAAAATAACTTTGGGTCTATTTTGGCTTGTCTTTGTGCTTTTAGCTAATGGTTTTTGACCCAATGTAACCTAATCATGGTTAATGGATTAATCTTGTTATCTAATTCATGTTAATGCATTAATATTTTGGATTTTTTTGGAGTACTTACATATTTTATTGTGAATGGAAAAGTTAAATTAATGACTAAGATAGAGACATGACTCTAAGTTAGGATATTGTATTTTGTGTAAAATTTGTATTATGTATATCTTACTTAGAAATTATGTATGCATTTCTTCACATGCATGGGTTTAAAACTTATATTTGATATGAAATAAAGATTATTGATTTCAAGGGGATGCATTTGTTGTTGGTGTTTAGCATATTCTTAATAGAGTAAGTTTTTATTGAGCCAGTGATAAACCTATTTTCAATCAGAGCTCTATGGAAATGATTCTTGTATGGAAAGGAATAGCGAGCATTTATAGAATCAAGAATGAGACTTTTAATTATCAAATATTTGATCTATGGAAACTAAATATGGAAGATATTCTTCTTGATAGAGAACAATGGGATGTTGTGGATCCATGTATGAATCCTACTTATATGTCAAAAGAAGACTAAGGGAAGCTCAAAATAAAGGTAGCAAGAATAATTCAACTATGCTCCTTAGATTTGGTGTTGTTGAATGTCTCCAAACAAGACAAGGAAAAAAAGTTGGGGGATAAGTTAGGGAAATTGAATTAGTCAAAATCCATATTAAATAAGTTGTTTTTTCAAAAGAAGTTTTATCATCTGAGCTTGGAGGTTTTCACAGTGGTTATTCATGGTGGATGTTTCTAAATTTACATTGTGTCTGAGTTTAAATATCAATGTTTCTAGTGGACACTCCACCCATCATCAGGGGATCAACATGAATTTACAATAGGTTGGTATAAAAGAGTGGAGTGTGGTTGATGGTATACCAGCCTAGATCCAAATCCTAGGCTCTATCAAGCGCTGAGAGGGATCAAATCTCTCGAGGTGAAAACCTCCTTAAGTGCAATACCTGAGAAGATGTTTGCACTTCGGGATATTTTATCTCTCTCGAAGCTTGATAGAGCCTAGGATTTGGGTCTAGGAAGGTTTCAGTTGTGGGCGGTGACACAAAACTGGATTTTGATCAACATTGTAAGGTACGGGTTAAGTTGAAAACATAGATAGAAATATGAGGACTCTTCTTTTGTTTTGCTTAGAAGAGACACATTCTACATTACTGTACATTTTTTTAACATTTCCACTAACAAAGATTTACAGTTAGAAATTTGATCTATTTCGACAATTGGTAGATTTTTTTAAAATAGATCTATGCTAGTAAAACACATTTGTAAATTCTGAACTTGGGATTTCGTTGCCGGATACAATTTTCGAAACTAAGGAAATTTTAATATGCTTTCCATATTTGAAGTACAACAATTACAATATAATTACACTTCTCATTTGAATTTAAAACACCCTCATTTGCATTTGGATATGTATAACATCGTTTTTGTGTATGTCTCTTCATGCAAACACCGATTCTCGAGTATGATATTACTATCAACGACTATCTCGCGTGAGGAGAAACTAATTCAACTCAACTCAAACTCTCACATGGTTCTTGTGAAAGTTGGCCAGTTCTTTAGCTGGTTGGAATTGCTCTTAGATTCATTATCTTTGTAGTCAGAACTATGCTCCCCTTGCTCATCATGTAACAAATTCATTTCTGAGGAAATGTAGCAACGTTCTTAAGTGCCTAGATGAGTTTCAGCATGGTGGTAGAGATTGAGATGCTCTTCACCATTTTCACTTGATCTAAACATGGTTAGAAATTCAGTCATCCAACGACAGAGACTTGAAAGTACAACTATAATCTTTTTAGAAATTTTTAAGTATAATAATGAATTGAGAATTTGAGCAAATCTTAATTTTGATTCATTATGATTCACCAATGGATGGTACAATTCTCATGGAAAAACAATCTTGGGAAATGAAGGTATTGATTAGTGTTTGAAATAACATATTTTTTGAAATTTTATAAATTTTTAGGAGTAGTTTATTTTTTATTTTCTTTATTTTTAATTGAAATTTGGTAAAAACATTTAGCAAATATTCTTGAGTGCAATTTACAATGGGTTGTTTAAGAAGCCTTGCACGGTTTTTTAGGAGGCCTTGCACATGGTTTTGAAACCATGTGCAAGGCCAACATATTTTTGTGTGTCAAATTTTCCATTGATATTACATGTGCCGAGGGAATATATCCATGCAAGCTTACTATCGTTGAAGTAGATAACATGATAATAAATTAAAATGATAAGCTAATTCCATCAGAGGGATCACATTCACTCAGGAATTATAGGGATTCGCCTACCAATCATTCTCAAGAGTGAAATGTGTAATTAATTTTTGTCATTAGAGGGATAAAATCCACTCAGGAATTAGAGGGATTCCCCTACCAATCATTCTCAAGAGTGAAATTTCTATGTAGAAATTAGAGGGGTTTGTCAATGTCTTATATCTTATATAATTTGAAATAATATATTTTTTGAAATTTTATAATTTTTTTGGAGTAGCTTATTTGTTATGATATTTTTGACAAAAACAGTCATTTACATTATAATTTATTCACTAATGATTTGTAATCAATCATTAACTATTCACTAATAATTTTTAATTATGTTTTAAATTAATTTTAAATTAAAATATAAATTTAATATATATATATTTCGCTTGCCATAGCTGGAAGAGACTGCAATGGGAGAGAAGTATATACGCTAACCAAATTGCTCCTCCCTTTGATCAATTAAGTATTTATTGAAGTGCCCTTGATGCTACATAAAATCTGTTTCTCGTAATGCTAACTGAAACATTTTCAGAATTTTGTTTTAATGAAATTAAGCTAAAGGAAATATGTTTGAAGTAATGCTAATAAATCACTTTCAAAAAAAATTAAACAAAATGATTTGCAATAAACTAAGGAGAATATAAAAATAATGGAATCAATGTATATGTGTATTTATATACATACCAGTGTATTTATATACATACCAGAATATTCTTGAATTACTAATTCAATGATTAAATATGCTTTATTGAAAAAGACAAATTGAATTTTAGAAAATACACTACAATGATATCTCTATTTCAAATGCCCACTTTAAATTTTATTAAACCAATGAAACTTCTTACTTTTATAAACAAAGTATATTGTTTTCGTAAGGCATGTAGCATCTATGGTCATAGTTTGGAACCCTGCAACTTCATGCATCTGAAGATGGTGTTGCTTGGTCTCATCAATAGCAATATCATCAAGTTTTTCAGCTCCATTTCTCCTAAATCAATACCGCCATGGCAATTTTTTTCCAGCTATGATTGTATATCATATAAAAGTATATGCAAGCTCATGATTTGATTTTTTCCATTTTTTCCACTGTGATATATACTTAAATTTTTATATTCTCACATTCCTTTGTAGTCAAATAATATTCAAGTTACTGAGAGAAAACATTTCGTAAGACATTGATCTCTGGTCTCACACCCAACAGAATCATGTTACACATACTTTCATTACCCATGTTCATGTGTATTGAGTATCCTTGATAAAGCAGAAAAAGAAAAATGGTTACGTTGATCATGGTGACAACTTCGACAATAATATGAACAGTTACCAATAGTAGATAATCGCCAGAACACCTATGACATCTAGAAATAATATTTCATAAGAACTTGATTGAACACTCGTAGTTCATGATCAATTTAATTCGGTTTAGAATCTTAGTCTTGAAACAATATAACAATATAAATTGTCTGAGATATATAGATGAGAGTTGTGCATTGCTTAAAGTTATGGGATGGATGCATTAACAATATTTCAATAATGTTCGTCTTTTATCCCACGCAGCATCTCGGTCGGTCGCGGGAGGAGCTCGCGCAAAGAGGAGGTGGCGGGAGGAGCCTGTGGGAGAGATCCTGAACAACAATGTTTCTCCAAATAAAAAAAATTCACAAAAAAAAACAAGTTATGAGTTAAACCTGTCAAATTCTGAATATTATACTCCTAACAACAGTTCTGGAGACCGCTATGGGCGCAACAACCCAACACGGCAAGCCCCCACCACATAAATTTAACAATAAAAACTAAAATCATATTCGATCACTTCAGATTTGTTTATTTTGGATGAACATAATAATGAGATGAGAAAACAGAACTAAATAACACTAAGTTTTTATAAGTTGAAGATTTGTTTTTTTCCCATGAAATGTAAAAAATATTATCAAAAAGACGTCATTTTACCCGCCTGAAACATAAAAAAAAATATTATCAATTTCTATAAATAGAATATAAAAATTATTATATATATCTCGAAATATATGATTTTACCAACGTGAAACATAAAATATTATCAATATTATCCTGTAAAAGATATTCTAGTGTTTTTTTGAAAAAATAAGCGTGGAGTGACACTTTAAAAACATAACGCTGAAATATTACTATTTAATATTTAAGTCAAAACTATATAAAAAAAGTTGGACAAAAAGCATATGCATTCGATTATAGCATGTCAGAAATGTTAAAAAACCATGCCAAAATATATTTATGAAATCCGGTTGTTAAGATCAGGCAGGTGGCATTTGGGTTTTGATATATTTAAATCAATTCAAGTCATTAGCAGCGATTTGATGATCACTTTACTATTTCATAGTCAATGTTAGGAAATTGTTGAGACAGAGTTGTATTGTTGATCATCATCCCAATAGTTAAAAAAAAATTATTGTTTTTTACTTAATGACTTACAAAATTACTTTTTAAATTTATATTTATTAAGTAAAAAGTAAATTTATATTAAAAGTAAAAAGTAACGTTACATAACGTTACAACATCTATATCATAATCGGCAAGTAAAAAGTAAAGTTATAACATCTCCCTCATAATGGGCAGTATTATTTATAGCCGACATAACATGACATAAAGTTACAACGCTTAATGGCTAAGAGCATGTGTTTCCTCCTAGGAGGTCACAGGTTCAAATGCAAGGGGGGTAGGGTATGTACACCTCTGTAGACTTTAGCAGTTAAATCGCTGCGCAGAGGGGGGTCTCATATACCAGTTGGTGTCTCGCTTGGCGGTGACCTTAAAAATATATTATTATTATTATTATTATTATTAACATATCCCTCGTAATAGGCAATATTATTTATACCCGACAGAACGTTACAAGATCTCTCAACACAATTACAAGATCTCCTCCATACTGAGTTGTAAAGCGCATGTCAGCGCAGTAAGAATAAATTTATTCATAGATAAAATTATCATTATGAAAATTGTTAGGTATGATATGAGAGGAAAAAATGTGATTAAGTGAGACAATAGGTAAACATTTACAGTAATAAAATATAAGAGAATGAATCTAAATAAAGGAAGTGGGCCTCATAAAATTGGCAAAAACATATTAATTTTTTTTTATAAAAACAAATGACGAGATGGAAGAAAGAAGGAAGCCCAAAGGGACTAGGGAAAAGAGTTGAAAAGGTGGGGACATGGTTAGAATAGAATATGAAAAATGAACCAATTTATTGAATAAAATGATGATTAAGGGTTTCCAAGCGTGGATTAACTAGATGTCTTCACGATTGAGATTGTTAGGGTTCTTATCTATTTTTAAAGATTCCCTTACAAGGCATGAGGACTAATGTGGGGAAGAAGCTAGAATTTTGGTTTTTTCGGAGTTAGATATGGTATCATCTTAGGATGGATGATTTTAACTCCATCATAAAGCATCAAAATCCCTTTAATACCCTAGTAACTCAACTTTTCTTCATTGATATTAAGATGGAGGAAAACAATGAGTGCATTATCATGTTACATTATTTTCCAAACTCTTGGGATAGTTTGGTTGTAGAAATTGATAGTACTATTCAATCCACATTAAATTTTATGGATGTATTTGCATCCTTGCTATGAGAGGAAATGGGAGGAAATGAGAGGAAAACCTATGGTAGGTGTGGCCAAGAGTTCCTTATTTTTGCGAGGTCGCCTTGTAGATAGAAATAAAAATAAGCCTTCATGGAGAATATCTGAAACTCCAAAAAAATACATGAGGAGATGATGGAAATGTGGTAATGTTGAGCATTATAAGAAAGATTGTAAATAGAAAAATGGTGATAAAAGAAAGAGATTTGATGATGATCCTTCTAGAGATGGAAAAGTCTCCTTAGAAGGAGGGGTTGCACATTTGGAATCTACAAGAACATATTCATATCATGATACATGATTGATTAACATAGGTGCATCCTTTCATATGACTCCTCATAAGGGGTGTTTTCTTGAGTATGAAAAGTATAATGGAGGTGGTGTCTTCTTGGGAGATTACTAAACAACCAAAATCACAAGACATAGAAGTGTATGGTTGTTGTTATATATGGATAGGATTAAAACCTTTCTAGAGTTCTACACATTTCCATGTTTGGATTGAAACTTGAAACCTTCTAGTAAGATGAGTGATGGGAATGTGTAGAAGGATACATGAAAAATAATATGAGTAATGGTGTTGATGAGGAGAGTTCAAATTGGACCTATGTACAAGTTGCTGGGGATCATTATTACTAATGGGTGTAATAGTGTTGTTGTTCCTAAGAATGAAACTAATAAAGCTTTTACTCTTCTTATAAAGAAGATAATGTTATGTTGTTCCTAAGAATGAAACTAATACAACTTCTACTCTTCTTATAAACAAGACACTACTTTAGAATTAGATAATGGAGCATTTTTTTTTTTAACTAAGTCGTATTATATTAACATTCAAGTAAAATATTACATAGTCCTTTATCCAGAATGTCCTCCTTGGATTTCTAATGCACCCAACTAATCAATCTTTTACTTAAAACTATATATACCAACAGGGCCCCTCCCTTGAAGGAGAAAATAAGGTTTACACACCAGTAAATATCTAACTAGACCCATCTAAAAACTTTACCGACACTTCCAAAATATACTTTTAAACATTCCACACTATGATCAACCCTAACATATAGAAACACCAAGCCATCAAGGATGTACACTTTATCAATATGAGAATTGACTAGCATCATAGTAAAAATAGACAAAAAAAATAGAGAAACACAACCACAATTCATTAAAATCACAGGCCCAGAGATAAACCATTATCACACCTGGAATTTCAATGATGAAGGAATAGGTCTAGCAGGCTTCGAACCACTGGCCAGATCATTCCTCCCTACAAGCTGCGCAGACTCCACAGAATTGACCATGCCCATCAACTGAAGGAAGGGGATACACAATTCTTCTAATAACATCAATACTTATGTCTAGGAGTTGGGTATCGACATATAATACTTTCAAAAATGCAACTGGGACATGATCTCCTCGTTCCTTCTCCTCTCTCTCTAGCATCACACATCCAAGAATCCCTTTTATGACCTAGTAAAGCATAATTGTCTTCTCATATTTCCCTTGTTGCACTCATGATGACCCCAGATCTTACATCCATTGCTTCAACGTTGTGACCTACACATAATGAAAATTCTCCTCAACCTCACGACATAGCCCTTCTTCATCATCTCAAGTTCAAACTAGATCGAGGGTGAAATGGACGACTGGTACAACCAAGCTTCTTAAGCAGTTTACAATAGCTCTCGACTTTCCCTTTGCTTCTATTTCTCTTCAAAACCCCCTACCTCTCATTTTAGAACCATTTCACTTTCAACCAATTCAGATAGATCACATGGATGTTTGAAAACCCCACACAAAGTCATTCTACCACCTTCCACAATGAAAAATCTCTATTCCCAATGATGTTTATAAAATATGCATGATGGTCTATAGGATGTAGGAAACACACAAAAGTTTTGACACACTTCAGTCTACAGGGGTTCACCCCACAGATCTGTCGACACCCTTTGAGAGAATCTCCCTAAACACCATCTCGAATATGTTTTACCCTATCCAACAACACCTGCGAAGCAGATGCAATGTCACTCGAGATGTTTTTTGGGAGGGCTGTAGGAACCACATTTCCACAGTAGGAAGAGGACTTGTGCACCATGTCTCAATGTGTCTCAACACTATTCATAGATCTAGGAGTTTCTAATGCATTATTTATCATATCTACTTATTAATATTCACAGTAATTTTCAATAATGATTCATATCAACTTCTCGAATACATCGACATAGATGCACCCAATAAACATATCAAGAATTCGCATCATTCAAACATGGAAAATATCACATATCACACCAAAAAAAGACAAGAGTTTCACAATCAACATTCTTCTTATATTAGCTTCAAAAGATCGTAAAACATCCCTTGGTCAAAATCCTCAGAACAAAAACACATTCATCCATAGATCGCATACAAGAAAAATATTCAAAATTCATCTCATACAAGTGATGATCTATTTCTATTCATTCCTTCTAATTCATGATCTATCGAATCTACTCCTAATTCTATTTATAGGATTGTGCCTTTAAAAAATGTTCCACATAAGCCGACTCTCTAACTACTTTGAACCAAAACTTCTAACTACTTGCGACCAAACCGACCATACTTGTTGGTAACTTTTTTATGCACAATCAACTTTGCCACTTTTTGATATCTTCTTTGTCGCACCTTGCGCAATTGATCCTCTTTCCAACAAGAAGGAAATCCCCATAGTGTTGACTAGCCATCCCCCTTGTGTCTTGATAAGCTAACATCCTTTGCACTAGTTTTCATCATTTGATTCTATTGTTCCCACCCTCAACATGTACTTCCTCCCATATTGTCACTTACCTACTACATACTTCTCGTATGATTAACACTTTGGAAAGCCTCCCAATTAAATCCCCTCCCACATGTTATTGTATGACGACATTCCCACATAAATATGCGTTACGTTGCAAGTGTCTTCCCTCGATCGCCATGCTTACTTATCTCCACATCATTCCACCTCCCTTCTACACCCGCATTTGCTAAGACAATGGGGCATATTAGGGAGAAGTGCCTTTGTTATTTTCATAATATAGGTATGTTTGAAAGTATCCCCAATTGTTCTCTAAATTTTTATTTCTGTGAATATTGTCTATATTGTTAATAGAATTGGGTGAGATTCCCATTTGTTGCTACAAGCGGAAGAGGGACCTTGGAGATAATACAAAGTATGTTTGAATCTATACATGTTTCATATTTGGGAGGATCTCTATACTATGTCTCGTTTATAGAATATTTATCTAATAAACACGATTTTTTTTAATAAGAAATTAAAGATTTTCAAAAAAAATTAAAGACTTCAAATCTATTATAGAAAACCAAACCATGCATTGAGGAAAATAAAAAAGTTGATTGATAATAGAGGATTTGGCAGGAATATTTTAAGCATTTATGCAAACAATGCAAAATATCACAAAATAATACAACTCCATACATACCTAAATGGAATGGTGTCGAAAAGAGGATGAACATGACACTGATGTAAAACGAAAGACATATGCTTAGTAATGGAGGCATATAACATAAATTCTAGTTAGAGGCAATATATACTACATGTTTTGAAATCAATCAATCACCTACATCATCGTTTGTTGATAAGATTCCTTATGAGGCATGGACTAGTAAAAAACCCTCTCTTCTACATATCAAAGTTTTTGGTTTTTATTCTTATGTGCATGTTATAAAAGGGGAAAAGGAGAAAGTTGGGCAATAAATTAGAGAAATACATATTCATTGGCTATAAAGATCGAGTAAAAGACTAAAAACTTTGGAAGCCAATAATGAGGAAGATTATGTATATTCACAATGTGATCTTCATAGAATTCAATAGTAATCCCAAGAATAATGTAGATGAACCAAATAAAATAGAGTTTGAGTTTGAGAATGGAGAATCTGAATCAATGGATGAATATGTGATGAATATGAGTCAGATGAAGAGGAGGAACCATAGAATTTGAAAGGAATAGCCCATTTAATTTGTGTTCTACCTTTTTTTTATCTACTATTGATGATGATCCTATAACTATCGGAGAGGAAGTTGACTATGAGGGGGGTAAACTCTTGAAGAAGGGTATGTTTGAATAATTGGAAGCCTTGGAAAAAAATGAGGCATGGATATTGGTCAAGTTACTTAATGGAATAAAACATCTTGGTATAAAATGTATGTTAAAGAAGAAGCTCAATGAGGAAAACAAAATGAATATGTACAAGGATTGCCTAGTAGAAAAGGACATTCCTAGTTAAAGGAAATTGACTTTGGTGAGTTTTCTTTCTTGTTTGCAAAATTGAATTATATTACATCTATATTATCTCTTGCTACAATATTTGATATTGGTGTAGAAAAAATGGACTCTAAAGAAAATGTTCCTACAAGGGTACCTAGTTAGAAAAATATACTTGCAACAACTTAAAATGTTCATAATCAAGGGTGATAAGTGTTATATTTTTAACATTTAAGCTATATGATCTTAGGATCTTATTTGAGAGAATAACAAGCATAGAAATCAATCACAAGAGACAATGGACACAAATATTTTCCTCGGGGAAACCATAAAGGACAGAACCCCGCAACTTCCTCAAAGATAGAATCAACACCAAAAGTAAAACCCAAAGACAGTAAGATGATCTCCCAACAGTAGTAGTCTCTCTCTCTCTTGTCTTGGGTTCTTCTTTCTCTCTCAATTATGAGCTACAACTGAGTGTGAGTGAATTTGTGTTAAATAGAGAGGCTTACTCTCTATTTATACTAATTCCCAACTTGACAATAACTCACTAGGGTCAACTTCTCTAGGAGTGTATAATAACCCTAGGGCCCCACAACTGCAGGGACTTTAACCCTTGATCAATAAGGAGGGTTACACTCTATGAATTTACATGAATTGTTTACATTATTGAATCTCCCGATAGGAACATCGAGGCATGGCATGACTCAATTACATTACAAATACTTCTTGATATAAACATCAAGGTACATTACATAAGATATACAAGTGAATACATTCAGAAGTTACAAATACATCAGCACTCCCTCTTAACTAGGAAGGTACACCAGGACAGTCTATGGTCCCCACCCTTAGACTAATCCCCTTTGAACAGAAGAAAGGGGAAGAGGTACCTAATTTTAATACTATCTTTTATGATAAAGAAAAGAAAAGGATAGTAAAGAGAACCAAGAGGAAAGTTGAAATCAGTGGGCTGTCTGGTAAGATGATAAATGATACAACCATTGTATACGGGACAGATAGAGACCCCAGGTTCACTATCAGAGCGGGGGCTGCATTGATCCATGCTTCAGAGGACAATGTAGATAAAATAATGACGGATCTGGAGCAGTCAAAGAAGTCTTCTTCTCAACTCAAAGATACCCTGAGAAAGGAAAGAGAAGAAAACAATAGGTTAAAGAGAAAGTTTGAAGACATACAAAAGGAAATCAAGTCTTCAAAAGCTGAACTTTAGGTCCTCCAAATTGAGAAGAGATCTATGGAGACCGCCCAAGAGTGTCTGGAGAAGGTGCAGCAGGAATATCAAGAGTTGAGGGCTGAAAAGGAGCAATTGCTAAGCATGATAGGGTACTTGGAACTGCAAAAGGCTACCTTGGAAGCCAATGAGAGGTAATCTCAAGGGCAAGAGGCAAAACTTAAAGAGCAGATTACCTCGCTAACAACAGCTTTAGAAGAAGCCAGAGAACAGCAGGTTAGTCTTCAGCCTTTCAAGGAGCACGTTCTAGCACGGAGAGCCAAAATGCACCAGCTGCAAGTGGCCATAGAAGAGGAAAGGTGCAAGGTTTTGGAAGTAGACAGTCGATTGGATGAGATTTTGGAGACTTCCTCATATTTTGTTGACAGATCTTAGGACATCCTGGAAGTCTTGATAGCAAGGATGGCAAGGTTAGAAGCTAATTATAAAGCTCCTGTAGAGCTACCCTCAAAAGATCAACAGGCCCTCAAGCAGGACTACGATTTGTTGGAATTTGCCATCAACACAGCCAAAGAGTTCAAGAAGGATGTTAAGAGGATAAGAGGGGCATGTGTAGAATTCTTTAGAAGACTTTTGATTACCTATAATCAATACCAAGTAGAGGTGGAACAAAGAATGGATGCTTTTCCGGACCACAGCCTGTTTGTGGAAATTTTGCAAAGAAGGTATCATGAAGATGAAAAGAGAATACAGTACATTAAAGCTTTAGATGAACAGATCCTAAGGAATGAGGTAGATCATTCCGCGGTTAGTGTGCAGCTATTAGAAGATCAGCTTCGCCTGAGCACAGCCCGAATAGAAGCCACTAGGAACGAGGCTGCAAAATTTGAAATAAATATTCGATTCTTGGAACCTTCTGAATTTGAAAGTATCGCCTCAAAGGCTTCAGCGTGGAAGAAATTTTTGAATTATCAAGCAGGGCCCTCCTCGTGAACATTTGTTCACTTTTATAATATGTTGAAAATTTTGTAAACACTTAGTGAAAGTAAATTTTGGGAAGCGAAGAGTTGGGGAAGCCCAAGAGTTACGCATGGGCAGCCCAACAGTCTTGTTTTTGTTTGCATAAATATAGGAGATTTAGATGGGAAAAGGACTTTTTTCCAGTTAGATTAGTAAAGAGATATTGTAAGAAGAACTATTTCCTTTTGCAATAAAGAATTATAGTTTGCCTGTTGGATAAAGTTTGGTGGGATGTTCAAATGTTATGCTATGGATTTGTTGAAGAGGAACTATTTCGTTTTAAACTCTTGTCCACTAACTGTGAGATCGTTCTGACTCTTAGGACCTATGTTCTTGTTTGAATGATTTCTGGTTTATTTTATGGAAATTACCACCATGAGTAATTAATGTTGTTCTTAAGCAATTGGCTATCTGGTTGTTTAAATATCTTTAATTGTTCATGTCTTTTTGGACTAAATATCAGCTATATGTAATTTCTCTTTGTAATGCACGCACAAGATACATTACTCATTAATAAGTTACAATATTGCTCCCTGGGGATAGGTAGGTAGTTAGACCCTTTTTCTTGCTGTGTGTGTGATTTAGATGCTTGAGAGTTTAAGATGAGAGGTAAGAACCTGCGCATCACATTGTGAATACTCCTTGCATTCTTTATCAAATCTGCATGTTAAATAGGTACTTGCATATCATACTTAAAATCAAAAAATACAAAAATATATATGGTGGACCGGGCCGCAATCGGTAAAACCTTTTATTTTTGTTACTTGACCTACGGTAGCCAGACCACAAACCAGACAGATTCCTTATACCAAACAGTCACGGGCTAGTTGGGAACGTTGACTAGGGAGAATCCCTTGCTGTTGTTGCCTATGATTTTCTAGGCCTCAACAGTTTCTGGCGCTAGGAGGAGGGCCGCCAGTGCATGGCTAGTCGAGGAAACCCATTTTCCCAAGATTACCCCACCAATGATATTTTGAAAGGATTTTGTGACCTAACCCAAATACTTAAGCAAATCTAAAAGGAAGAACCATCCTATATTGGAAAACTCAGTGTTGTTTAGGGTTTGGAAGAACTTGTAGGAACAGCCTTACAGGAAGTGGTTCAACTTTTGAAGCAAGTAAGCCCGGGTACACCTTACGGTTCTCCTATTCAGACTCCTGTTCTTTCACCTCCTTTTTTTTTCACTCATGGAAGGTATAAATGTAAATCATCCCAACCCACCGTCGGCTTGGAAAGCCAAATTACCCTTGAACCTAACACCTTTGTTGCATAAATTTGGTTTTCCTACAAACTCTATCCTCGATTGGGATACCTTTGAAAGGATTTTCACAAGTAAGTATGCAGCCCAAAAGACGCATGCATCACTAATGAAAGGTCTGGGCTCTTTGAAAAAAGAAAGGAATGAGAAGGCACATCATTTCACTCAAACTTTTTCAACTTACCTCAAGAACTTCTCTACAACTAATAAGCCTTCTGATAAAGTTTTGATTGAGTATTATACCTCATCTTTAGGACCTGACTTGGCTATGTTCATGAAAGCTCAAGTTAAACTTGCATTAGTGGAGACCTATGAAGAGGTAGAAAGAGTAGAGGAAGAAAAGGATAGTATAGAGGATTATCTCGAGCAACCTAGAGAAAAAATTGCCAGGAAAAGAGCCTTATTGCTGTCTAAACCTAAAGAGGAGCAATCACATAATTTTGAGGGAATGTTAAAAATGATGCAAAAACTCTCCAACAGAATAATAGATTTGGAGAAAGAAAAGGAAGCCCAGAAAGCTTATAAGTCCTGCTACAAGAAAAAGGAGGATAACAACCAATTCAAGACCCCTCCACATAATTCAACATCAATGAATCTGACAGAAGTATGAATGGGCAATTTCTGCACTTTTCACCAACAACCCCATTCTGAAAAGAATTATCCTCAATGGCTAAATTCGATGAAATTGGTAATGAATCAGCTTTTGGAATCTAAATTGAATGAGGACAGTGGTGAAGAAAAAAATGGTATTCAGACCATAGAGAGACAGGAAAATGATACCATGTTTTTATGGGATTGTGTCTCACTGTTTGACACATAAAAGGGTACTCCTAAACCTGAGAACATACCAACAACAACAAAAGACATGGATCTGATAATTAAAGACAATGTGACAATTTCAAAGATTAAGAAGTTGCAAAAGAGTGTCAGGGGACAGTCAAAGAACAATATTGAAGATAAAATACCCAAAGTTACCATTTTCAGCCGGGAGACGGAACAAATCGATGAGCATGCCAAGCTTATGGAAGGACAAGTAGATGTTAACAAAGGAAACACTAAAAAGAATAAGGAGCTAGAAAAGGAAGTGCCCACAGAAAATCAACCAGTGGGGGAAGACATCAAATCAATTTGGGAAGAGAAAGCTAAAACCCCACCTTTCCTTTTGACTCTAGAAATGATGAATCATAAGGTGCATAATTGTTTGGTAGATTCTGGATCATTGGTAAATGTTATGCCACTTGTAGTTTGCAAGAAAATTAATGGGCAGCCAAAACCTACTGCCTGGGAAGTTATTCAACTAGATAGAACTAGTTTCAAAGTAGTGGGGGAAATGAAGAATGTGCTCTTTCGTTTATCTGCAAATAACAAGATATGTCAATTTATTGATATTATGGTGGCTAACATACTGGATGGATATGGGCTTATTCTGAATCGAGACTGGTCCGCAAGGTTGAAAGGATATTTTGCTTCAGACTGGTTTCATTTATGGTTACCTCATAAGGGTACCCCAAATCATATCAAAAATTCAAGAGAACCTTACATGAAACACACTATCACTAAGTTGGGAGAAGGAAATGAATCTGCTAATTCTATTCTGGGAAATTATCTAACGGAGCTTGAACCAAGATATCATGCCTCAGAAAAAGCCAGCAATATGATTGACACTCAGCCTGATCTCCTTCAACTTCTTCAGGCTGACGAGATTGAAAGTAAATCAGTATACATGGTTTCGGTTTCAAAAATAGTACAATTAGACCATGGATAGGTATCTCATACCTGCAATACATCCTAGCCCTTTGACTCATTAGAATAAAGGATTTTCAGGGGTGGGCACACAATTTCTTTTCTTTTGATTTAATGATTCTGTACGTAAATAATGTGATGCTTTTTTGCTTTGTTTACTGCTTTGTTTCTAGTTATGTTTGTTTGAATAAAGAGGCAAACTTTTGGTTGCATGGGAAACATCCGGGTTTTTGATTAACTGAAATCTTTGAGGAAAATACTGTGTATTATTTTGGAAATGATAGAATGTCTTCTAGTAGGTAGTTTTCCTAAATGGCCATGCACTCATTGAAGTCCTGCTTAACCCCTGAAAAGAACTCAGAATTTAGAGGTCTGGAATACTATTTTGAGGCTCCATCCATTTCACATCTATGATGTCCTAGGGAGTGATAGCAAAAGGCACACAGAAAGGAAGCAAGGTAAACATTTCACTATATATAAATGATCCCATGCATAATTTCAGAAAGCGTAAAGGCTGTTAAGAGTCAAAACTCCTTAAAGAAGCAATACATATCAAAGCAAAGCATTAGAAATATGAATATCAATTTGCCAAAAGTTCTTCTCCTTCCGTGAGCTGAAAATTAAATTCTTCTCTCACACAAAAGGACACTATGGATAAAAGAGCCTGAATAAAATTTAGAAAGAGAGGCAAATGGAGGACTCAATAGAACAAAAGTTCAAATGGCACAAAAGTTCAATTGGCATGGGAACGAGGAACAAAGGAATAATTCTATTTACCATATGTTACGATCCTGTGGTGTCCAAGCTAGAAACTATGCAAAGACAGAGGTAAAATAAATATCACCTATTAGGCCTCAAAAGAGTTATTCGGACTTTCAAATATTTTGGGTGTTCCCATTCCCCAAAGAATGGACTGCTTCACGATGATTTAAATGCATGGGTTTTCCATCTTAGGAATGCAAGCATCTAGAAGAATTCAACTTATGATCTAGATGATCAAATAGTATTTTACTAGGAAGAAGTTAACACAGAAATATGGGGTTCACCAGGTAGTCGCCAATTGTTGCAGCTGCAACTTTTTTTCCCTAAATTCAAAAAAATTTGAGACCCTCCTTTAACTCATTTTGGCTCAGTTTTTGAGTTTGCTTGATGTTCTGCGGAAAGACTATTTTTTATGCCCGCGATGTTTCACTATTTGTTTTAGTTTTACCTTTCCGTCGGAAGCGTTTTGGATGTTTAAGTCGGAAGTCTAGTCATCTGCGCGCCCGCGGTTGCGGAGAAGTAACAAGAAACCGAGTCTGATTCAAGATCTGTTTTCTCTGATGCTTTTATTTATTTATAATTGGTGGTTTGTTGGAATACCGTCGGAACATATTGTCTCTACGGTTTCCGACGTAGTTTGATTTTTATTTTCCGTGGGACCGATGTTTTTGGTCAACGTCCTGTTGGTTTTTTCTCTGATTTTCGTCGGTCTGTGGAACTTGGTTTCTTTTTTGTTTCCGCCGTTGCTGCTCTCGATCCATCTATCAGTCCGATGCTTTAATATTGCGAGCTCCGATGTGAGTATCGTTTTGTTTCTCTGTCGATGCCTTGGGGGTTCTCCAAACCATTTCATCGTCCAACGTTACGGAGGCAATGTTGACTTGGTCACCGATCCTTTGGCTTTTTCCGCCCGATGACTT
The DNA here is from genome assembly GCA_001517045.1 of Pseudotsuga menziesii. Taxonomy (NCBI): domain Eukaryota; kingdom Viridiplantae; phylum Streptophyta; class Pinopsida; order Pinales; family Pinaceae; genus Pseudotsuga; species Pseudotsuga menziesii. The sequence continues at coordinate 712,872 of LPNX010898639.1, forward strand.
TTTTATTCCTGCCAATTATAGTTGACCGGGAATATATATAGTGGGTTAGGTGGTTTATTATTTTATTTTTATTTTTGGACTTTCTCTGTGTTGTCATTTTCGCTCAAGAAAACTAGGATTCTCGTTGTCGGTACCCTCGCTCCTAGGTGGCTCCACCATGGAATCTCAACGGTTTTCTTCCCGCCAGTTGTGCAGTAGTGCCAGGTAGGCCCTTGTGCTCGTTTCCTGTTCCGTTCAATTGAACGAGCTGTTTGTTGTCTCTGCGGTTAGGTTTTTACTTAGATTCCTGTATTGACATCTATATATTCTGAAGTGAATGGTGTGACTATTAATGGGGGGGTCTTTGTGGTTTATGCGATATTTTCTTCCACGGCCGTTATGGTCTTAGAGCCTGCACTCGATTGTTGGGGAAACCGGTGCAGACGTCGTTATGCTGTCTGCACCAGTTTGCCCCATTTTGTGTTCAACCATCCAGGGAAGGCTTTCATGGTTTTCCTAGGGATTACCGGGTTTGTTTCCACTAGTATGGTCACCCGCATTCTACAAACCAAGACCTCAGTGTTTCTTTTAGTGCATTTTTTAGAGCGACCCTGTTCATGGTCGAATTCGAACATCGAACCGGTCTGGGGTAGTATCGCATTACCCGGTCTAAGATGGACCATGAGATGAGCATGTACAGTTTCTAGGGTACTATCACCGGTAGTGTCCCTTTGAGCTTTTTATATTAAGTGCCTCAGGTGTCCGCGTAACGTGTAGGTTATGGCGCCAAGAGAGGGCCCATGATTGTTTTCATTTGTGACAAAGGCCTTGTTTTCCCACATCCAAACTTTGTTGGACTAAGCTGGTTTTAGTTTTTTGGGCAGGAGCATTTGTTTGAACATGTTTTGCTTATTTTTATTAACTGCAGTCATGTTTAACGCAGACGAGGTAAAACCTTTATATTGTTATCCTTATCTTTAACTGTTGTTCGGAATGACCTAACAGAAACTAAATTACAATTTTATACATGACAGGGAAATTCCTCGGAACTTAAGATGTCTAAGCGTCAAAAGAAGAAGGCCCCTGTAGTCGAAGAGGAACCCGACCTCGAAGTCATCACCAGAGTCGAATATATTTATGAAGACACCAAATGCATAATTGGTGTGGATCCCAAATATCAATGGGGAGAAATCTACAAATTGATTACGCACCGAGAGGTGCCTGACATAGGTTTTGAGGAAGAAAACATCTATGTCAACATAGAGAGGTCTTCATTAATGAAGATTGCTACGAGACCTGAACTATTTCCATTCTCAGAGGTGATTGGGTGGATTCTGCCCAGGGTAGATGTGACCACCATGATTCCGAAAAATGTTGATAAACAGGGTTATGTTGCTTATAGCCATGGATATGTGGTCCTGGCTTACCAATTTCCAGAAGCGCAAATATATATGACTAAAGACTGGCTGAAAAGCATCAGGATGGACCTCGTCGAGACACTCAAGAGGATGCTCATGCCTGGAAAAAACTTTAGAACCAGGCCAACTAGAGAATATGACACTGCAAGCCTAAGAACCCCTTACAGGTTTATTGCCTTGATGCTAAATAGGATTTTCAAGAGAGCACACGGTAAAAGCTTCAAATTGGAGTGGGTACTGATAATTTTCTATGTTGCAACACAAGGGACCATTTTCAATTGGGCCAACATTGTGTCCAATAGCCTCTCGACCTGCATGGCGTCAACATTAGGAGGGGTGTCCCAAAAGAAATCAGAGTTCTACATGAGCTCCATATTGATTGATTGCATACTATGCAATCAACCCTTCCCCAACCTAAGGTGCATCTGGGAACGGGAAAGGTCACCAGTTTACTCAGCATACAAGCCACTGTGGGCCCACAAATACCACAGTCACTACAGGGAGGTGTGTGAGCATTTCATTATTCCATTGTATACCCTGATTTTCTTAAAAGAATGCGACTGCATGTCGGAAGAGGCATTGCAGGTGATTGAAGAGTATGCTGATTATTACTTGACTGAGGATGGGCTATATTTCAAAATGTTTGGAGGCTTTAGAGCACCCTCACTACTTCCTAAGTATGCCACAGACTATGTAATTCACAAAGAGGTAGTTAGACAAGTCTTTCTAGATGGCATAGGAAATTTTTTATTTGAACATAAGAAGGAAGCATACCCTCCTTTGCCTTTCAAATTGGGGAGTTACAAATTTAATGGGGTAAAGAAGGCCGATGAATTTGTGGAGGAGTTGGAGAAGTTCCATTTTGGGGAAATGCCTTTTCATAGGAATGACTCCTGTAACAAGGTTGTAGAGCACTGCAAAGAGGCTAATGTACATTTTGAATACACCAACCACTAGGACAGAGAGGAGTCTATTTTTCGCAGTGCACAGAACATGGCGGAGAAGGTTTAAAAATAAAATCACCACCAAAGGTGGAAAGGGACAGGACAAACAGGAAAAGGCCGAGGAGGAGGAAACCAGGAAAAGAAATGAAGAAGCTCAGAGGTTAGCCCAAGAAGCCGAAGGTTGGCTAAAAGGAGAGGAGGAGGAGAAAAGAAGAGCTGCAGAAGAGGCAGCCAGAAAGGAAAAAGAAGCTGCCAAAAGCGAAGAAGAAGAAAGAAAAAGAAAGATAGATGAGGACCTGAAGAAGTAGGAGGCAGAGAAGATAAAGCTGACACAAGCAGTGATAGAGCAATCAGCTTCTGATGCAGCAGATAGTCAGTCTCAGGACTTGGAAAACCCCGACATTCAAGATCCTGAAGTACCCACTACTAGTACACCATGACAATCTATGGTCCCCACCCTTAGACTAATCCCCTTTGAACAGAGGAAAGGGGAAGAGGTACCTGATTTTAATACTATATTTTATGATAAAGAAAAGAAAAGGATAGTAAAGAGAACCGAGAGGAAAGTTGAAACCGGGGGGTTGTCTGGTAAGATGATAAATGATACAACCATTGTATACGGGATAGACAGAGACCCCAGGTTCACTATCAAAGCGGGGTCTGCATTGATCCATGATTCGCGGGACAATGTAGATAAAATAATGACGGATCTGGAGCAGTCAAAGAAGTATTCTTCTCAACTCAAAGATACCCTGAAAAAGGAAAGAGAATAAAACAATAGGTTAAAGAGAAAGTTTGAAGACATACAAAAGGAAATCAAGTCTTCAAAAGTTGAACTTCAGGTCCTCTAGATTGAGAAGAGATCTATGGAGACCGCCCAAGAGTGTCTGGAGAAGGTGCAGCAAGAATATCAAGAGTTGAGGGCTGAAAAGAAGCAATTGCTAAGCAGGATAGGGGACTTGGAACTGTAAAAGGCTACCTTGGAAGCCAATGAGAGGAAATCTCAAGGGCAGGAGGCAGAACTTAAGGAGCAGATTACCTCGCTGACAACAGCTTTAGAAGAATCCAGATAATAGCAGGTTAGTCTTCATCCTTTCAAGGAGCACGTTCTGGCACGGAGAGCCAAAATGCACCAGCTGCAAGTGGCCATAGAAGAGGAAAGGTGCAAGGTTTTGCAAGTAGATATCCGGTTGGAGGATATTTTGGAGACTTCCTCATATTTTGTTGACAGATCTCAAGACATCTTGGAAGTCCTGACAGCAAGGATGGCAAGGTTAGAAGCTAATGATAAAGCTCCTGCAGAGCTACCCTCAAAAGATCAACAAGCCCTCAGGCAGGACTACAATTTGTTGGAATTGGCCATCAACACAGCCAAAGAGTTCAAGAAGGCTATTAAGAAGACAAGAGGGGCGTGTGCAGAATTCTTTAGAAGACTTCTGATTACCTATAATCGATGCCAGGTAGAGGCGGAACAAAGAATGGATGCTTTTCTGGACCACAGCCTATTTGTGGAAATTTTGCAAAGAAGGTATCATGAAGATGAAAATAGAATACAGCACATTAAATCTTTAGATGAACAGATCCTAAGGAATGAGGTAGATCATTCTGTGGTTAGTGTGCAGCTATTAGAATATCAGCTTCGCCTGAGCACAGCCCGAATAGAAGCCATCAGGAACCAGGATGCAAAATTTGAAATAAATATTCGATTCTTGGAACCTTCTGAATTTGAAAGTATCGCCTTAGAGGCTTCAGCGTGGAAGAAATTTTTGAATAATCAAGCAGGGCCCTCCTCATGAACATTTGTTCACTTTTATAATATGTTGAAAATTTTGTAAATACTTAGTGAAAGTAAATTTTGGGAAGCGAAGAGTTGGGGAAGCCCAAGAGTTACTTGTGGGCAGCCCAATAGTCTTGTTTTTTTTTGCATAAATATAGGAGATTTAGATGGGAAAAGCACTTTTTTCCAGTTAGATTAGTAAAGAGATATTGTAAGAAGAACTATTTCCTTTTGCAATAAAGAATTACAGTTTGCCTATTGGAGAAAGTTTGGTGGGATGTTCAAATGTTATGTTATGGATTTGTTGAAGAGGAACTATTTTGTTTTTAGCTCTTTTCCACTAACTATGAGATCGTTCTAACTCTTAGGACCTATGTTCTTGTTTGAATGATTTCTGGTTTATTTTATGGAAATTACCACCATGAGGAATGAATGTTGTTCTTAAGCAATTGGCTATCTGTTTGTTTAAATATCTTTAATTGTTCATGTGTTTTTGGAAGAAATATCAGCTATCTGTAATTTCTCTTTATAATGCATGCACAAGATACATTACTCATTAATAAGTTACAATCTTGATCCTTGGGGATAGGTAGGTAGTTAGATCCTTTTTCTTTCTGTGTGTGTGATTTAGATGCTTGATAGTTTAAGATGAGAGGTAAGAACTTGCGCATCACATTGTGAATACTCCTTGCATTCTTTATCAAATCTACATGTTAAATAGGTACTTGCATATCATACTTAAAATCAAAAAATACAAAAATATATACGGTGGACCAGGCCGCAACCGGTAAAACCTTTTATTTTTGTTACTTGACCTATGGTAGCCGGACCGCAAACCGGATGGATTCCCTACACCAAACAGTCACGGGATAGTTGGGAACGTTGACTGGGGAGAATCCCTTGCTGTTGTTGCCTACGATTTTCCAGGCCTCAATAGGTGGATCTACAGGTTCTTGAGGTTCTTCTATTTCTCAATCTTCTTCTTGAGTTGCATCATTCATGGTTGTGTCATGAATTCTGGGTACTTATGTTTCTTCAGGTTCTTCAGTAGGTCTCTTTCTGGATTTGTTGTAAGCTGAGTCTTTGTCAAATGTTACATCCCTGCTGATGTCAATATTCTTGAATCCAAGAAATTATATTCTATAATCCTTTGAGCTTTCAGAGTATCCCACAAATATACCCTTCCTTACTGAAGGATCTAACTTTGTCCTCTTTTCTTTTGGAATGTGTATGTACACTGGATAGCCAAATATTCTGAGAGGACTGAATTCTGGATACTTGCCAAAAAACACTTCTTTAGGTGTCTTGTTCTCGAGTACTCTATGTCGATTATGGTTCTGTACATACATAGTTGTTCTAGCAGCTTCTGCCCATAGATGCATAGGAAGATCTTGATCATGAAGCATTGCCCTTGTAGCTTCCATGATCGTTCTATTCTTTCTTTTTGCAACCCCCTTCTATTGTGGATTATATGGAGTGGTCAACTCCCTCTTAATCACTAAATCTTTGCATAATACCTTGAATTCATTTGATGTGAATTCTCTACCATTGGCTGATTAGAAAATATTGATCTTCTTTTCTGTGTATTTTTCGATCAAGGCTTTGAATTCCTTGAACTTGTTGAATACTTCATCTTTGTTCTTCATGAAGTATATCCATGTCTTTCTAGAAAAATCATAAATGAAATAAACATAGTATACATACCCACTTAATGAACTAGATGACATCGGACCGCATACATTGGAGTGAATGATTTCTAATATTTCTTTATCCTTGCTTTCGCTACTTGGAAATGCCTTCTTTGTGTTCTTTCCTTTCGCACATTCCTTGCATACTCCTTCATGTTTTGCTTGTATTTTTGGAAGACCTTCAACATCTTTGCTTGCAAGTGGTAGTGCCCTATAGAGCACATGTGCAATCCATCTATGCCAAAGTTCATTTGGTTCTATTGAGTCATGAACCAAAGCTTGTTTTGGTTGGCCCTTTAATCTGTATAGTCCTCCCTCTTGTTCTCCAATTACTATTGCATCGTCAATAGTCTTTCCTTTTGGCCACATGATGACTTGGCCATATATAAATGAAACTCTTATGTTTTTTTCATCTAATGCAGAGATGGAGAGAAGGCTCTTATTTATTCCTAGTACAAATAGGACATCCTTCATTTTCATAGACTTTCCAAAGTCTAATTTGTAGGAGGATTCTCCACTACCTTTTATTGGCTACTAGTAGTCATCCCCAAGTTTCACCTTGTGGGGTGATTCATGTTCTAATAATTTCACAAATTATTCTTTGAATCTCGTCATGTGTTTGGAAGCCCCACTATATATAATCCAATCATTTCTTCCATGTGTGATGTTTCCCATGACAGAGGAAATCAAAACATATTCTTCATCACTTGAAGAATCATCACTTTCTTGTTTGATTCTCTTCTTGGAAGGCTCAGCATCTTCTGCAACATGAGCATGATGTCTTTTCTTGTTTCCCTTTCTCTTGTGAGTTCTATCTTTGTTTCTAGGACAATCTCTTGTAAGGTGTCCTCTTTCATCACATGTATAGCAAATGAACTTAGAAAAATTTTTGTTAGACTTTCTAGTGTTTTTATTCTGGTGAGAGTGCTTACCTTTGTGATGGTCTATTCTATTTTTCTTGGATTGTACTGTGAGAGCTTGATCTTCACTTCCCATAATTTATTCTAGAGCTAATATTCAAGCTTCTTCTTGCGAGGATTCCTCCCACAGTTTGCTAAACTTGACTAGATTCTTTCTGGCATAGATCCCTTGAATAAAATAGTCCCATGCCCTAGGGAGACCATTCAAGGTGGTCATCACAATTTCTACATTCTCTATTTATTCATCTATAGCTTCAAGTTGTTCCTTGATCTGAGAGACCCTTGTAAAGAAAGACTGGATGGTATCCTCATTCTGGATCCTTACATTCTTCAATTGGTTTCTCAATTCATCTTCTTGTTTATGTTCTTCCCTTCAAATAACTTGGTCAAGGCATCAAACATCTCTTTAGGTGTCTTTAGAGAGGACACTTGAGGTATGAGATGATCCTTGATTGAATCAGCAATAATCCTCTTAGCCATGACCAATTTATTCTTGTGTAAGGCCTTAGCCTCATCTCCCTTTGGAACTGGAACCTCTTCATTGATGTAAGAGTCCAACTCATTTTCTTCCAGGACCAGCGAGATCCTATACTTCCAAGCTTGGAAGTTATCAACTCCCTCAAGCTTTTCATCAAGATTGGTATGATGAGACATCTTAACAGAGAACCTCAAATGGAAATGCAAAAGATTTAGATCTTACCAGGTTAATATGTCGGAACTGGATCTAGAACTGAATTTCTGCAGAGTTGGTTTTCTGGTTCAGAAGCAGATTAGGGTTCGACTTTCTTGGAGTTCTACCCAACCAAAAAATTTGATCTTGATCTATAAACTTCGATTTTGGGGAGGATAACAGTCCAAGCCTGGGCTCACTCAAAAATTCCACTTCTATGGAAATCCCTAATTTCCCGCAGCAGTGTCGGGTCAAAAATTGAAAATGCTTAGAATCAGATTCTGCTTCGACTGAAATATGCACCCTAGAGATGAGGGTCATCCTAGCCTCCTTTTGTTGAAAATATGTGGAGAGAGATTCAAAAAGTAGGAATCCCTAGCTTCAGCAGCTGCAGAGTGTCTCCTTCTCAAGTTACCTTTGATTATGTGTTATATTTTTAACTTTTAAGCTACATGATCTTAGGATCTTATCTAAGAGAATAACAAGCACAACAATCAATCACAAGAGAAAATTGACACAAAGATTTTCCTCAGGGAAACCTTAAAGGAGAAAACCCCGCAACTTCCTCAGAGATAGAATCAACACCAAAAGTAAAACTCAAAGACACTAAGATGATCTCCCGACAACAGTAGTCTCTCTCTCTTGTCCCACCTTCTTCTTTCCTCTCAGTTATGCACTACAACTGAGTGTGAGTGAATGTGTGTTAAATAGAGAGGCTCCCTCTCTATTTATACTAATTCCTGACTTGACAATAACTCACTAGGGCTGACTTCTCTAGGAGAGTCTAATAACCCTAGGACCCCACAACTACGGGGACTTTAACCCTTGATCAATAAGGAGTGTTACACTCTATGACTTTACATGACTTGTTTACAATATTCAATCTCCTGATAGGAACATCGAGGCATGAAATGACTCAATTACATTACAGATGCTTCCCGATATAAACATCGGGCTACAATACATAAGATATACAAGTGAATACATTCTGAAGTTACAAATACATCAACAATAAGGAGTTGGTTTGCAAGATGATAAAGTTCCTATTTGGCCTAAATGAATCCCCAAGAATATGTTATAAAAAAATTGATACTTAAATATTAGGAATTAAGTTTGTGATAAGCAAGGGCGATCACTATGTGCATTCCAAGAAAGATGGTAATCACTTTATTTATGTAGTATTGTATGTTGATGATATGTTTCTAATTAGAAACAACAAGGATATCATCAAGGAGGTCAATTCTAAACTATCCTTTGTGTTTTACATAAAGTATATTGGTGCTGCAAATTTTATTTTAGGAATGAATATAAAGGGATCATGTGGATGAGAGAATTTGTCTATAACATCATAAGTCATTTGTGACCATTTTGTAGAGATTTATATGAAGGAATGTAAACTAGTGAAGGTTTGTATTCCTAGAAGTGTAAATTTATCTATAGAATAGTGCCCCAAGACATAGGAAGAGATAAAGAGCATTCCCATATTTCATTGCCATTTTTGTTGGTAGTTTTATGTATGCTATGGTCATTAATAGATTATACATTGCCCATGAAATGGGATTTTTTAGTAGATATATGTCAAAACTAGGGAAAGGTCCCTAGAAAACTATATATAGGTATTTTAGGTATTTGCATGACACTACAAATTAGGAAATTGTCTACCAACAAAATCCTATACTAGATAGGGTGATAAGTGTATAAGGATTTGTTGATTCAAACTAGGATGGAGATATCGATCACAAAATATCTACAAGTGGTTATATGTTTAACCTATTTGAAGGAATAATTAGTTGGATGAGATAGAGATAGGTTGTAGGTACACTTTCAACTACAAAAGTTGAATACATGGAATCCGCTCATGAAAGTAAGGAAGTTTCATGGTTGAAAATATTGTGTTCAGGTATTGGGTTTCTACATCAAGTTGTAAGGTTATATTGAAATAGTCAAAGTGTAATATTTATGGAAAACAACCATGCTCATATTTCTAGAAAAATTGTATTGATGTGTAGTACCTATTTATGAGAAACATACTTGAAGAAAAGAAGGTATTGTTGCAGAAGTTTGACACCTTGAGGAAGGTTGTAGGATCATTAATGAATTCCATTAGTAGTGAGAATTTATCATTTGCTTGAACTTGTGACCTTATAAATCTTAGGCCCTATATTATGCAAAGAAAATAAATGGGATAATGTTGGAGATGGGTGATATTCTTTGCATGTGGGATTCACTAGGTGCAATTCCAATAACTACAACAATGGGGGGAGGGGTGCTATAGGGAGATAAAATAGCTTCAACCCATCAAGATTTAGAGAAAAACCCAAATTTCTTTTTTACTTTTAAGGTAATTCCTATTAATGTTATCCAATATATTATTCAAGATATGGTAAAACCTTATATTGAGTTAAGTGGATTCGCTACTTATATTAATTTCAATGATTAAGAAACTAAAGTTAGTGACTTTCGTTCTACTCCTTTGAAATATTTTTCCAAAACCAATGAGCCAAAAACCAATATAGTTGATGGACTTATTGTTATTGGTGTCTCTTATGAACCTAGAAATACTAATGATATATACCAAGTTGAATCCATTTCAACTTCAAGTTTTCTTGCTCCTAATTCCAATGATGTGCAATCTACAAGATATTTTGATGTATTCTTTGACATATATAGGATATGATGTATAGGTATAAACAATTTAAGTGCCAAGCAACCAAGTCCCAAAAATAACATAAAAATAGCATAAAATAGACAAGAAGGAAGTAATCCATGCCTTAATAATGAAGAGAATAGAATAATAGCAATCCTCTTCGAGGGAGGAACCTCCTTACACAATGTACTGAGTACATAAGAAAAGACAAGATAAAATGATGACTCAAATGAAAATATTTCCTTCCTATATATAGGAGACAAAGGTAAAAAATAAAAACTAATATACCCAAGCCGACATCAATAATATGTAAAACACCATAATATAGGGGGTAATGCACTACATTATAAGGGGAAATATGTCCAACATTTAGGGATTAACATGTCCCTCCCCTTTAGACAAGTGTTGTCCTCAACTCTTGGGTAGTTGTCGATGCATATGTATGAAGGACTCGTCTTCCCATGTCGAATCTATAGCTAGTAAGTTCTTCCACTTGATGAGGTACTCAATAATATCTTTTAAATCCCTTGAATTCACTACATGGATAATATCATTTCCCATCACCCTTTCTTTTCAGTGCATCCCACAATCTAGCAAGCAATTCACGATTTTGATCGCGTGGATCAGGAATATTTTTATGTTGTGACATTTCCTGATACCAAGCATGAATAATGATCATCGATCTTAAAAAATCAATCTCCACACTTCACTATTTTTAATCACAGTAACAATTGAAATATTGTGTCTTTTTGTATGTAAAGCAGTCCATGTTCTCACATCCCCACCCCTCTACCAGAGAGAGAACGTGACTTCTCGGCTATCAAATCCAGGAAATCTAGCCCCATGAGCATGATATTAAAAATGCATTGAATTAAAAGAATACATAGATGTATTATACAGTGGAAGAAAAACAAATTCATCAAGCATTCAACATGTTCTTCATAATTCATTAAACAATTGCAGTTGCAGAGATTAAATGCATAAGAGATACTTATCTTGAAAGGAGCTTGTCCCGCAACTAGCTATGTCGCTACAACGTTCCACCCAACCATAGGCCAATGTGCTCATCAATCTCTCAGGACCACTTCCACCACCAAGCTGGGCATGATTCCCACAAGGAATAAGGGCACTATAGACTTACACACAACAAGACCATACATCCATAGTCAAACCAACACACAGTTGGGTTTCATAGAGTGCTTAAGGAAACAAGCCAATGAAACATGGGTTCCTTGGAATCACTCATCCAAGCCAACAACCACCCAAACACTGTCATACCATCTAACAGATGAGTTTCTTGGACTTACTCAGCCAAGCCAACACAAGGCTGCACTTCACAACAAAATACAATTGTTGGGCATGAAGAAAATATCTTCCTCAACCAGAAACGGATTGGTAAGATGGGAAAAAACACCTTGGGATCCGAAAATGGTTTCAAAAAATGTTCTTGGGCATTACGGGGGAGAAAATGACCTCCGTAAACACCCAAAATGTGGATCCAAATTCAGATAACACCTATGGGAATTTTCAGAGCAAATTTGGCCTCAGAAAACACCCAAAATGTGGATCTTTATTGGCCATTCACACAACAACACAAAAACAAATTTTTTGGGCATGGGAAATTGAAGAAATGCCACCAATTCATGAGGGAAACTTACAGTTTGCTCACAGGGGAAAAATGACCTCTTCAAACACCCAAAAATTGTGGGCCTCTTCTACCATTCGTTGTGCAACCAAAAATGTGTTTTCCCTGTCTAGGTCATGAGGAAACAACAACAAAAATGTGAAGGGAAGAGCTCAACAAGATTCATTTGCATGAGAGAGACCAACCTTGATGGGAATGGGTGAGGAATGAAAGATGTGGGTGAATAATGACTTGGGAATGCATTTCCAAGCATTTACTTGCCCAAGAATTCAAAAACATGTTTTCCAAAAATGGGTGACTTCCCCAATTCAAATTTTCCTCCCATACTCTTCCCATCCCTTAGACATTTGGATTTTCCCCATTGGCTCAAGGGTTTAAATGCTTCCCCCCCCCACTATTCCTTGTGAAATCATGCCCCATCTCTTTAACGTTCTGACACAAAGCTAGTTGTGGTATTTTTATTAACTTGCATTTTACATGATGTCTCAAAACATATTGTGCCTAGCTAGCACATAAACCATCGACATCGATTTTAATTGCTGAAACATAAAACACTAAATCCATTGTGGGGCCTTTTCCTTGAGCTCCACACCAAAATTTATTAACGCTATTTACATCATATTCAATTCAATACCATGGGGTCAAAACCGGGGTGTTACATTCCCCTCCCCATTCAATAGCATTGTCCTTAGTGCTTTACAAATTTGAACAAAAATGCTACACTGACACCACCCTCAGTGCTCCGCAGAATTGAAAAAAAAATGGATGTGTCAGTCGCATGACATCATCCAACTCCCACATAGCCTTATCAGGACCATAGAGCTTCCAATGCTCTTTTATCAGTCCAATGGTATGATATAGAACTCTTCCAAGTTCTTAATTTGACACATCAATACACACCACAAGGTGCACTCATAAAAAGATTCTTCACTATTGGAAGCTTTCTTCACATTTGGGTGTCCATTCAACTCTTATCCCCTTCTTTTGCAAAGAACTGATTGAATGTGCAATCCTGGAGGATCCTTCTCATCATTGCTTGGGGATTGAGCATAGCTATTGCTGGTCGCCAAAGACATTGGAAACGTTCCACTCTCACGTACCCACCCCTCTACCAGAGAGAGAATGCGACTTCACAGCTATCAAATCTGGGAAATCTAGCCCCATGAGCATGATAATAAAAATGCATTGAATTAAAAGAATACATAGATGTATTATACAGCGGAAGCAAAACAAATTCATCAAGAATTCAACTTGTTCATCATAATTCATTAAACAATTGCAGTTGCAGAAATTAAATGCATAAGAGATAATTATCTTAAAAGGAGCTTGTCCCACAACCAGCTATGTCACTGCAATGTTCCACCCAACCATAGGCTAGTGCGCTCATCAATATCTTAGTGGAATGACCACCCTTGAGCTGGGAATGATTCCCACAAGGAATAAGGGCACTACAGAATTACACATAGCAAGACCATACATGCACAGTCAATCCAACACACAGTTGGGTTTCATAGACTGCTTAAGGAAACAAGCCAATTACACACGGATTCCTTGGAATTACTCAACCAAGCCAACAACCACCCAAACATTATCATACCATCTAACAGATGGGTTTCTTAGACTTAATCAGCCAAGCCAGCACAAGGATGCACTTCAAAGCAAAATACAATTGTTGGGCATGAAGGAAAGACATTCCTCAACCAAAAAAGGATTGGTAAGATGGGGAAAAACATCCTAGGAGAAAAAAAATGGTTTCAGCAAGCATTCTTGGGCATTACAGGGGCAAAAATGAACTCCCTGAACACACAAAATGTGGATCCAAATTTAGACAACTATGGGAATTTCGGGAGAAAATACAGCCTCGACAAACACCCAAAACGTGAATCTTTGTTGGACATTTACATAGCAACACAAAAACAGATTTTCTGGGCATGGTAAATTGAAGAAACAGAAGTAATTCATGAGGGAAACTCACAGGCTTTCTCATAGGGGAAAAAACAACCTCTTCAAACACCCAAAAATTGTGGGTCTCTTCTACCATTTTCTATGCAACCAAAAACAGGTTTTCCCCAACTAGGTAATGAGGAAACAACAACAAAAACATGAAGGGAAGAGCTCAACAAGCTTCATTTTCATGAGAGATCTCAACCTCCATGAGAATGGGTGAGGAATGAAAGATGTGGGTGAATAATGTCTTGGGAATTCATTTCCAAGCATTTACTTGCCCAAGATGTCAAAAACACATTTTTCGAAAATGGGTGACTTCCCCAATTCGAATTTGACTCCCATACTCTTCCCATCCCCATGCATTAACTTCCCCAGTCCTAGATGACTGGGCATAAAAGAAAAAATGGGTAGTTGACAAGTTTATGGTTTCTCCCTTAGACATTTGGCTTTTCCCCACTGGCTCAAAGGTTTGAATGCTTCCCCCCTATTCCTTTTGAAATCATGCCCCATCTCTTTAACGTTGTGGTGCATAGCTAGTTGTGGTATTTTTATTAATTTGCATTTTACATGATGTCTCAAAACATATTGTTCCTAGCTATCACATAAACCATTAGCATCGATTTTAATTCTCAAAACATAAAACACTAAATCCATGGTGGGGCCTTTGCCTTGATCTCCACACCACGATTTATTAATGCTATTTACATCATATGCAATTCAATACCATGGGGTCAAAACCGGGGTGTTACATTCCCCTCCCCCTTCAATAGCACTTTCCTCAGTGCTTTACAAATTTGAACAAAATTGCTACATTGGCACCGCCCTCAGTGCTCCGCAGAATTGAACAAAAAATGGATGTGTCAGTCACATGACATCCTCCAACTCACACGTAGCCTTATCAAGACTATAGAGCTTCCACTCCTCTTTTATCTATCTAATAGTACAATATGGAACTCTTCCATGTTCTCAATTTCACGCATCAATACACACCACAAGGTGCACTCGTAAGAAGATTCTTCATTGTTGGAAGCTTTCTTCACATCTGGGTGTCCATTCAACTCTTATCCCCTTTTTTCGCAAAGAAGTGATTGAATGTGAAATCCTGGAGGATCCTTCTCCTCATTGCTTGGGGCTTGAGCATAGGTATTGCTGGTCACCAAAGACATTGGAAATGTTCCACTATCATGTCCCCACCCCTCTACCGGAGAGAGAATGTGACTTCATGGCTATCGAATCGGGGAAATCTAGCCTCATGAGCATGATAATAAAAATGCATTGAATTAACAACATAAATAGATGTATTATACAATGGAAGCAAAACACATTCATCAAGCATTCAACATTTTCATCATAATTCATTAAACAATCATAGTTGCAGAGATTAAATGCATAAGAGATACTTATCTTGAAAGGAGCTTGTCCCGCAACCAGCTATGTTGCTGCAAAATTCCACCCAACCATAGGCTAGTGTGCTCATCAATCTCTCAGAAGCACTACCACCCCTGAGCTGGGCATGATTCCCACAAGGAATAAGGGAACTACAGACTTACACATAGCAAGACCATATATCCACAGTCAAGCCAACACATAGTTGGGTTTCACAGACTGCTTAAGGAAACAAGCCAATGACACACGGGTTCCTTGGACTTACTCAACCAAGCCAACAACCACCCAAACACTGTCATACCATCTAACAGATGGGTTTCTTGGACTTACTCAACCAAGCTAACACAAGGATGCACTTCACAACAAAATACAATTGTTTGGCATGAAGGAAAGACATTCCTCAACGAAAATCAGATTGGTAAGATGGGGGAAAACACCCTGGGAGCCAAAAACGGTTTCAGCAAACGTTCTTGGAAATTACAGGGGAAAAAACAACCTTCCTGAACACCCAAATTGTGGATCCAAATTCAGAGAACACTTATGGGCAGTTTGGGAGCAAATTTGGCCTTGGAAAACACCCAAAACGTGGATCTTTTCTGGCCATTCACACAACCACACAAAAATGGATTTTCTGGGCATGGGAAATTGAAGAAACGACAGCAATTCGTGAGGGAAACTCACATATTGCTCATAGGGGTAAAAACGGCCTCTTCAAACACCCAAAAAGTGTGGGTCTCTTCTACCATTTGTTGTGCAACCAAAAACAGGTTTTCCCCAGCCGGGTAATGAGGAAACAACAACAAAAATGTGAAGGGAAGATCTCAGCAAGATTTAGCTGCGTGAGAGAACCCAACCTCCATGAGAATGGGTGAGGAATGAAATATGTGGGTGAATAATGGCTTGGGAATGCATTTCCAAGCATTTACTTGTCCAAGAATTCAAAGACACGTTTTCCAAAAATAGGTGACTTCCCCAATTTGAATTTGACTCCCATACTCTTCCCATCCCCATGCATTAACTTCCCCAACCAATTTCTAGATGACTGGGCACAAAAGACAAAATGGGTAGTTGACAACTTTATGGTTTCTCCCTTAGACATTTGGCTTTTCCCCATTGGCTCAAGGGTTTGAATGCTCCCCCCCCCTATTCCTTGTGAAATCATGCCCCATCTCTTTAATGTTGCAGTGCATAGATAGTTGTGGTATTTTTATTAATTTCCATTTTAAATGATGTCACAAAACATATTATGCTTCACTAGCACATAAACCATCAACATCGATTTTAATTTCTGAAACATAAAACACTAAATCCATGGTGGGTCCATTGCCTTGAGCTCCAAACCACAATTTATTAACTCTATTTACATCATATGCAATTCAATACCATGGGGTCAAAACTGGGGTTTTACATTCCCTTCCCCCTTCAATAGCATTGTCCTCAGTGCTTTACAAATTTGAACAAAAATTCTACACTGGCACCACCGTTAGTGCTCTGCAGAATTGAACAAAAGTTGGATGTGCCAATCGCATGACATCCTTCAGCTCCCATGTAGCCTTATCAGGACTGTAGAGCTTCCACTTCTCTTTTATCTGTCCAATGGTATGATTTGGAACTCTCCCAAGTTCTTAATTTCACGCATCAATACACACCACAAGGTGCACTCGTAAGAAGATTCTTCACTGCTGGAAGCTTTCTTCACATATGGGTGTCCATTCAACTCTTATCCCCTTCTTTCGTAAAGAAGTGATTGAATGTGCAATCCTGGAGGATCCTTCTCCTAAGCTTGGAACATTTCCGATGTCTTTGGAGACCAACAATACCTATGCTCAATCCCCAAGCAATGAGTCAATTCCCATATTAGTATTCACAAGTTTTTCCAAAATCATAAATGAATCACATGCACATGTATATTGTTATAAAATCAACAAGAAGTTGTCAAGTGAACCGAATAATTATCTGCATAAGTATCTTCTTTTGGTTCCACAGGTATCTGACTTGCCTTTATACAACCATGGCACTTACAACCCTGCCCCACCCACACCTGGGTGTGCATTAAAAGGTAGCCAATTTCTGCAAGCTTTGGATCACTTGGAAATACCTCTCGACCAAGGTCTGACAGCTCCATTCTTGATCCCAACACCACTTCAGGTACTTCAATGGCAGCTCTTCTCAAGAGCCTCCACCTCCTATGGGTGCTTATCAAGCTTAGGTTCTTCCTTTCCAAACACCACAATGAATTTAATTCACATGTCAGATTCATTCCTATAGGATGCAATCTATAAAAATATTTTCAAAACTATGGCGGCATCATTGACTCATGTATATTTATAGAAAATCAACAACAACAAAAGTTTGATAGGTAAACCAAATACATATATGTATAGCATTTCTCAACCGAGATCGATTCAGCCCTGCCTCAGAGCCTAACACCTCCTTGGGTTCTCAATGGAATCTCTAGCTTAAGGGCCTAGCACCTCTTCTAGTGCTCACCAATTATCAGGCGCTTCCTTCCTAGGAACCATGAAAGATTAATTCACATGTCAAATTCATTTCACAGGATTCATTACTTAACAATATTTTCAAAATCTTAGTTGAATCACTATGAACATGTGTAATTAGAGAAATTCAACCAGTATTTTCCAAGTAATCCAATACTTATCCTATTTAGCATCTCTCAACTGAGATCTGGTAAGCCCCGCTTCAGAGCCCAACACCTTCTTGGGTGCTTAATGGAAGCTTTGACTTAAGGTCCTAGCACCTCCTCCAAGTGCTTACCAATGCTCAGGCGTTTCCTTTCCAGACACCATAATACCTAGGGTTTATTCTCTTCATGGAGCCCCCACTCTCGTGACAGTCACCTTGTGTCGTGAATGTGTACGGAAAGAAGTCTAATCAGATGTCTTACATCATGGGCATCCCTAGTGATGCATACCGGTGCCTAGCTAGAGAAGCTATGTACCCAAGTACATCCTTCTAGAGGAGCCATGTACCCCAAGTACATATTTTCATCATCTCACCTATTCCAAACACATCTCTTCGAGAATCTATGTATCCAAGTACATCCTTCCGAGGAGCCATGTACACCTAGTACATCCTTCCGAGTCATGTATCCAAAACACGTCCTTCTGAGAAGCTATCTACTCTAAGGGCGTACTTTAATCATCTCACCTGGGTTACATACAAGTATGCATTTCACATGAGATGTCATCAGAAAATTTTAATCGTAGATTTTCAAATCTATTTCATGCATACATGATTTCCCAAATCTCAAACAATCAATAACATTGATAGTCAAATAGAAATCTGAGTTCACAATTCTGCTTCCTGCAAAAAATCAGATTTTTGCAACCATGAGGTCATCCTCATATTGTTTGGCTCTTACCACTGGGAGTACTTATCCCTTACTTACATATGCTGCCCAAAACCTAGACATCCACATACAACATGTCATCTTGACACGATTTTAAATCAGCCAAATAGTCATAGTTAGCAACAGGAAAATTCAAACATCAAATAATGAAAGACAAGCATATCCAATGTTAGCATGATTCAAAACCATCACAGGATATCATAGTATCCCATAATCAACAGAAAAACGTGCAATGTGAAGTTCCAAATTTGTTCTTAGTCATGAGTTTTTCTCTCATAATGTTTGGCCTTTGCACATGGTAGATTCCTGCCTCAAATTCACTGTGTACCACTTAGACTTCCATATCCAAGTCATTATATCTACAACATTCAGGCATCAACGTCCCAAGCACTCCTTGGAAGAACTCTTCACCTATATACATACCCAACTTCGACTACAAAGTACCCCTCAATGACCTCTTGTACTATCCTGTAAATCCCATACAGAATCTCACATTTGTCACATCCCTCAATGTGCATACAATTCATGATCCCTGGGATACCATCAATAGATGTGTTTCATGATTTTCCTCATTCTTATAATGAGTAAGAAGGTCATCAAGGATGACAAGAACAACTTGTCTAGATGCCTATTAAAAACACCATTCATAGAACATATGAGCATAGATGGTATGTTCGTGAGACCAAATGGTACCACCTGATGGCAGGCCCTTCTTTTGAAAGTCTTTAGCCAGACTGATACTTGATTTTTAGTCCGGTCCCGATTTAGAAAAACTGCTAATCTATCTGACTTGGTCAATGTCCCAGGCAGTGCTCTCTCCATGAGCTAACTTCAAGCCTTTGGTAAACTGGATTTTCATAAATATCTTGCTCCCATCTCCAACAATTAACTGACTTGGTAGTTCACCAACAAAATGGCTAGAGGTCCATCAGATCTAGATCAACGGTGGACTTCAAATATCATAGGGAGGATTTCATCAAATGTCGTGCCCATCAGGACTTTCTTTCTCCATGCTATTTAACCTAGCGAAATAGCTCACAGCCATTGATCTGCTTCGGGATCAACCTCATATGTTGATCTCGATCTCTTTTATGGCGATTACCTTTGCATTTCGTGGTCGATTCACCTTTTATTCCTTCTTGATATTCAGTCATCGAAATTCCTTATGGTCGTATATCCTCGGCCTTTCAAATATCCACCACACGATCTTCCATTGTGAGGATGATTTAATCTTGGCACTATTGGGTTATATCATATGTAACTCCAACCTTGTGAATCCCATGTTCAACCGTGGAATTGTTCCTGTCATGATATCAACTGCCCACATAGGCATGAACTTAGGCCTTGCTTACCATCTATCCTTGTAGTGATCGATCGTTGATCTAGAAACCTGAAACAAGGTTATTCTAAACATAATTCATTCATGAAATCCTCAATGGATTATTAATCTAACTCTCATTCGATTGATCAGAGAATTGATCAATCGATCTCTATTTCTCTCCCTCTCAGAAACCTTGATTTACATACAGTATTATCAATCATTAAAAGAGGATTCAATTCATGAAACCACACATTCAGACAAAATTGAATTTACACAGAGATTATGCCGAAATAGGATTTATTCATTCACACAATGAAATTGTACATACAATTTTGTCTTAGAACCTGTGTTTTGATCATAGCAAGACTTAGTCTTCTTGATAGCCTCTTCTAGAGTTCTAGGTTTATCAAACTTAATCTTGCCTTTGTAAGATTGAGGTAGCCTACTCAGAAGATGCTTGGTTTTCACTTTATCATTTCTGATGTATCTGGCATACCCCAATAGTTTCAAAAGCTGGTTTGCATAGTCCTCCATGGTCAACTGTCCCAATTTCAGCTACCTCTCCTTGGATTTTGTGAAATTGCCTCACATTCCCATCCTGATGCAGACAGTTCCTGCGCAAATGGTTTCCTTCACATTCCCAACATTGGAATGGTTTCCCCATAGTTTTATCTCCTTGAATGTTGTGGACTTGAGTTTCATTCCCACAAGAAGGATGTGAAGCTTGACCAAAGGAAGAAAGGTTTCAAACCTTCTCACTCCCGAAATCAGCAAAGGAAACCGTCACAAGTTGTGACTAAGCCAACTAGAATGATGGGAGACAGGCTAAGGAAACCATTCCAATGTTGGGGATGTGGAGGAGACCATCTACGTAAGTACTGTCCACATTGGAATGGGCATGGGCATGATAATATAAATGCATTGAATTAAAAACATACATATATGTATTATACAGGGGAAGAAAAACACATCCATCAAGCATTCAACATGTTCATCATAATTCATTCAACAATTGCAGCCGTAGAGATTAAATGCAAAAGAGATACTTATCTTGAAAGGATCTTGTCCCGCAACCAACTATGTCGCTACAACATTCCACCCAAACATAGGCCAGTGTGCTCATGAATCTCTCAGCAGCACTGCCACCCCCGAGATGGGCATGATTCCCACAAGGAATAAGGGCACTACAGACTTACACATAGCAAGACCATATATCCATAGTCAAGCCAACACATGGTTGGTTTTCACAGACTGCTTAAGGAAACAAGCCAATGACACACGGGTTCCTTGGAATTACTCAGCCAAGCCAACAACCACCCAAACACTATCATACCATCTAACAGATGGGTTTCTTGGACTTACTCAGCCAAGATAACACAAGGATGAACTTCACAGCAAAACACAATTGTTGGCATGAAGGAAAGACGTTCCTCAACCAAAAACGGATTGGTAAGATGGGGAAAAACACCTTGGGAACAAAAACCAGTTTTAGCAAACGTTCTTGGGCATTACAGGGGCAAAAACGACGTCCCTGAACACCCAAAATGTGGATCCAAATTCAGAAAACACCTATGGGCATTTCGGGAGAAAATTCGGCCTCAACAAACACTTAAAACGTGGATCTTTGCTAGCCATTAACACAACAACAAAAAAACGGATTTTCTGGGCATGGGAAATTGAAAAAATGATAACAATTCGTGAGGGAAACTGACAGCTTGCTCACAGGGGAAAAAACAGCCTCTTCAAACACCCAAAAATCGTGGGTCTCTTCTACCATTCGTTGTGCAACCAAAAGCAGGTTTTTCTAAATCGGGTAATGAGGAAACAACAACAAAAACATGAAAGGAAGAGCTCAACAAGCTTCAGCTGTGTGAGAGAGCCCAACCTCCATGAGAATGGGTGAGGAATGAAAGATGTGGGTGAATAATGTCTTGGGAATGTATTTCCAAGCATTTACTTTCCCAAGAAGTCAAAAACACATTTTCCAAAAATGGGTGACTTCCCCAATTCGAATTTGACTCCATACGCTTCCCATCCCCATGCATTAACTTCCCCAACCAACTTCTAGATGACTAGGCACAAAAGAAAAAATGGGTAGTTGACAAATTTATGGTTTCTCCCTTAGAAATTTGGATTTTCCCCATTGGCTCAAGGGTTTGAATGCCCCCCCCCCCTATTCCTTGTGAAATCATACCCCATCACTTTAACATTGCGGAGCATAGCTAGTTGTGGTATTTTTATTAATTTGCATTTTACATGATGCCTCAAAACATATTGTGCCTTTCTAGCACATAAACCATTGACATTGATCAATTGTCGAAACATAAAACACTAAATCCATGGTGGGGCCATTTCCTTGAGCTCCACACCATGATTTATTAACGCTATTTACATCATATGTAATTCAATACCATGGGGTCAAAACCGGGGTGTTACACATGTGAAGATTATAACTTATGCAAACCGTCGCTTGTATATCAAACATGTCGGAATATTCCTAATATATAGTTTCTAAAAATAATAGATATCTAACGACGGTAACATATTTACCATTGTAACATGGTAGTTAGATTTTCGACTACAGAGGTAAAAAATACGACTACTAGAGTTGGATGTTCGACGGTCATCGGAATAAATTAAAAAATATAAAAAAAAATCGTAATTACAAAGGTGAAATATGACGACAAGGTCAATTTCGTCGAATTGTGTCGAAGTTTCTTGTCGGATTTCGGGTTCAAATATTGTTGCGAGTCTAGAGAGAAATTGAATAGTTAGGGAGGCCTCCCTAACTATTAGTCGGACTAGGTATTGTTTAATCTTCCCAGGTGAATAATTTCAAGTTTAATTATCTTTCTATTGAATATATTTCAATAAGTTGGTGTTTCTCCTAATTATATTTCTCAAATGATGAATGATACATCTAATTCATGTTCAATTTGATCATTTTGTTTTATTTAAGTTAAAATGACAAATTTATTATTCTTTCTCTTACATGCTTATTTAGTATTAGTTCTTACAACTACTAATAATGTAGTTTAACATCTCTATAAATAAAAACACTAACTTTCCATTGTGTCAACCATACTATAATTAACCAAGGTGGGTATGACCAAGAACATAAGCCAATATATACTATCATAAAACCACTAGCGCATCATATTACCATAACCCACATATGTATTGAAGAAAGTATGAGTCCAATGTATCATTTGTTGTGTAATGAGTTAGTGCATCAAAATAAAAGAATTAATCAACAAAACATATTATAACCCTAAAATATGTAACCAATGATTATAATCATCAAAATCCACTCATCACATATATCATCATTATCGTCCAATATCGATATGAACCTTACTTCTCTTATGCAACTAGGTGGTCAGGATGGTTGGTTTTCTTTAGGGTATAACAAAAGGAGATATACAACCAATGAAGGAGATAACATAGACGCGATTCAAATCTTCTTTTGGGTTAGATTCCCTTATTTTTAAATTTAAAAAAAAAATGAATTCGCAAGATTTTGTGATCCTTTGTATTGGGTTAAGACATTGTAACATAGTAACCAAGTGACAAATATTTAAATGAAAGGTAATATTGGATTTAGACAGGTGTATGTATTGATATATAGAGGCTAGTCATTATTTTGTAGCACCACATGTAGCTATCAAGAATGGGCAACAGCTTAACAAACTAGATGCATATTGGTTTATATACATGACTAAGAAATACTAAAACTAGCATGAAAATTCGTGCAATAATATACAATGGAATTCAGTGGGTTTCCCAATTTTAAGATTTGCACATTTTATTATTGGTTTATATGATGCCTTGTTTGGATCTTACACTGATGAAACAAAAACAAGGTGGACTGTTTAGAGAAAAGTTGTTTATGCATTAATTATTAAAGGTAACCAAGGGAGGTTCAAGGACCTATTAGGCCCATTTCCATCATTCTTTCTGCTCCCTATGTGGGTGAATATATGCTTAAGAAATTATTGTCATACTTAAGAAATTATTTCCATTTTTATGTCTAAAATGTCATAGACGTTTATAGAACGAGTACACTAAATTTTTTAGAGTTGAATATGTAGTTATAAGAGTTTTCTAATAAACTCTATATTGGATTTATTATTACATTTTAAAGAAATGTATGCATGATCTTACTCATTTTTTTTTATTGAACACTAATTCAAGTATGAGTAGGATATTTTTATATAAATGATATACACAATTTTGACATGAATATCATTATATCGACAATTAGTCTATATCTTGAGTTAATATTCAATAAAAGAAATAAAAACCTAATGAGTTCACCTAGAAAACAAAGGAATCTATGTATGCATAGTACTTGCAATTGTTTAAGCAATAAGGTTGGTCACATGGAATTTGTTTTTTTCAAGGGGAAGGGTAAGCATTTTAGGTTAGAGAATATGAGAATTATGGTCAATTTTGCATTCGTTAATTTTGCATTCGAGACTTCGAATTTATGACTTTTTGTTATTATCATTGGCAAACACGTTTTTCATATTTTAATCGTGGTCTTTTGGGATTTTGATTTGAAAATTATCATGGAGGTTGATAGGGAAAGTTTTAGGGGATAAATTTAGTCCATGGAGAAAGTTTTTAGTTTCAATTTTTATTTAAAATGAAAGGATAGGTGTGTCATGAAGGATGATTATCAAGGAATATAATCAAGAGAATTTGTTGACATTATAAGTGTCGGTCTCAATATTTATGGTACTTATCTAGAACTAAGGATTTGTACTTGTAAATTAGTTAGAAATAACTGAGAGTTTGTCATAATGTGGTGAGAAATGTTTTCTATTTAATTAATTAAATCATTATCTTTTTATTTGTTATGTATGGACCCAATTAACTTGGCCTTCCCCTTGATATAGTTGTGTTTATCAAGGATTTCAATATTATAATTTTAAATATACCTTAGTTTCCTAAAATCCTTACGTGTTGGCCTATAGATATACTTGAGTGAATCTTGAGAGATGCCCTTTTCACATTTTGGCCTTAAAATCCTAGTATCATTAAAATCATAGTTGTCACGTCCCCTCCCGTCTACCCGAGAGGGAATGCGACCATGATGCAATATAATCCGGGCAGTCTAGCCCCATGAACGTAAATATAAAAATGCATTGAAATTAAACATACACAGATGCATAAATTATTAACATACAGCGGAAGCAACATTCACTCATTCACAACATTTAACATGTTCATATTAATTCATAAACACATATACAGTTGCAAAGATAAAATAGACAAGAATACTTATCTTGAAAGAAGCTTGTCCCGCAACCAACTATGTCGCTGCAACGTTCCACCCAACCATAGACCAGTGTGCTCATCAATCTCTCAGCAACACTGCCACCCTTGAGATCGGCATGATTCCCACAAGGAATAAGGGAACATTAGCAGACTCACACATAGCCAAGGATTTATCAAAATTCAGCCAAGGAGGTGGAATGGTTGAATTGCTAAGCTAGTGAGCTCAACCACAGAGCTATGGACACCTACACAAGATCTAGCTTGGATTTTCCAACACCTACACACCCAACACAAGGAAGCATCCCATTTTCTGCTACACAGTCCCTCAGACTATGCCTTCCATTCCAGTGTTATTCAGGGTGTGCAAAGAAGAAAATCTAGCTCCTCTTGATATGTCTGTGAGGTTCCTTTCCCCACTAGTTTTAGCAAGCTAATTCTTCCCCAATTACACTCCAAACCGGTTCAGACCAAAACCAAGGGTGTACACATAGAAAAATGAAAGATATGGGTTTGACGAAAAACATTTTTCAACAAAAAAACGTAAACGGAAAATGGGTAAAACAACCTCCTGATAGAGATTTGATTTCCAGAATCATTCTATGGCTTCACATGGGAAAAAACGGTTTCCTCAGTCCCTAAATTCATGGATATGTCCCCCATTGGCTGTGCAACATTGAAAACATGAAATTCCCCAACCATGGAGATGTGGAAACAACACAAAAACACCCAGGAGTGATCCCAACCACTGAACATTAACAAAAACACTTCCCAGCCATGGGAAAAATGAAGAACACTACAAGACGTGAATGGAGAATGCCAAGAGCTCCAATAATGTGAGAAAAAGAGAGGACATCCATGCATGAGGGAATGGGAAGCATTTTTGGGCATTTACTTGGCCCCTAAGTTAAAAAACGTTTTCCCAAAAACGGGTGCTTCCCCAAATTCGAATTTCTGACCCCCATACCTTGCCCATTCTCATGCAATAACTAACCCAACCAATTTCTGTCAGAATTAAATGATTGGGCACAAAAGACAAAATGTGTAGTTGACAGTTCGATGGGTTCTCCCTTTGACATTTGTATTTTCCTCATTGGCCCAAAAGTTTGAATATTTCTCCCCCCTTATTTTTAGGAAATCATGCCCCCATCTCTTTTAGTGTTGCATTGACATAGCTGGTTGTGGGTTTTTAATTAAATTGCATATTTACATGATGTCCAAAATTATAATGTGTCTAGCTAGCACGAAATACCATCGGCATCGATTTTAATCGCCGAAACATAAAATGATAAATCAATGATGGGGCTTTTGCCTTTAGCTCCACACCATGATTAATTACAATATAAACATCATATACATTTTAATGCAAATGGGGTCAAAACCGGGGTGTTACAATAATATCATTCCTTGACAAAGATGCCATGGTCATTGTAAATTCTTCCTTAATAATTTTGGACACTCCATGATAGGTATTGTGTTATGTTGTAAATTCTTATAATTTATGTTATTTAATTAATGAATTGATATTGTTTTAATTATTTTATTTTTATTTATTTATTGCTATTTTAATTAATACATATTAATATACAAAGTGCATTTATAACTTATGTTTTTTTATCCAATTATGTTCTCATATATAAATGAAAGTATACATTTCCTATTGAATTAATTCCACATTAATAAGTGCAAAAGAATGTTGCACATATTGTAATTAAAATTATTAGATCTATAGATTGTGTGTAACACTTATAATATTTTAAAATCATTAAATTTATAAATTGTGAGTAACACTTTAATAATATTTTAAATCCATAGATTGGATGCGAACTCTAATGATATATTAAATCCATACATTTCATGTAGCACTCAACATTATTGTTCTTATTCAAACTTTAATATATTAGATCCCTAAATTGCATGTCAAATACATGGTCCTTTTCTTCAATCCATTCTAATACACGAATTCCATATATGTTTCCATTAGATTAGTTTCAATATAATAAAAGTAAAATAAACAATTGGTACCCTCTCGCTGAAGAACATTAATATGTGTTCATGGTATCATTAAAATACAATAATAATCCTTCGCCATGTGTTATTAGCTAATTTTCTCACTTTGAAACATTTTCTTGCTATCATCTTGGACCAAATGAGCTTGTTGAAATAGTGTTTAATGACACTGAAGTGGTAGAGGAAGAATCCTTTTTGGATACTGGATTATGTGTTTCTAATGTAGCTGAAATACGTGTGCTACTATTTGAATGTGAACGGTTTGGTGCAACACTAGTGTTTGATTTTGAATGGCTTGATGCAACACTAAAATTTATATTTGATTGTAAATGGATAACATCTATGAAGGGGGGTTGGCTAGCTTTCGGAATATTTGGATCTTTGTTGGTGAGGAACATGATAACTTCAGACATGGAAGGACGCAATGTTGCAGATGCCTGTGTGCAAAGGAGAGCTATGTGAACAACTTGAAGTGCCTCTTGGTAGTTTTCTTGGATGTTTGGATCAATTATATTTGAAATGATGCCCGAGAGATGACAGTTCCAAACCTACACCATACATGTAATATAGATTTGAATATTATTACAATTTATTTGAAGAAGAAAAAATGATTGTGTATATGATGAGATCATTACCATTGCTAAGAGAGATGGTATGTCATTAGCATGCATAGGGGTTTTATTCCTTCTTCCACTAATAATCTCCATGACTAGCACCCCAAAAGCATAAACATCAACCTTTTCTGTTAGATGGCCATGAACGAGATATTCTGGAGCCATGTAACCTCTGTTAAAACAAAACAAGTATTAGCCACATTTTCTAATAAGAATGTTTTTCTATAATTTTTAAATTTATTCTCACCTAGTTCCAACAATTCCTGTGCTGAGATGAGTTTGATCTTCATCAAAGTATCTAACCAACCCAAAATCTGCAATCTTAGGCTTGAAATGGAGGTCTAGTAGAATATTGCTAGCTTTTATGTCTCGATGGATTATGCGAATGTCTGATTCTTGGTGGAGATAAGCTAGCCCACTAGCAGTTCCTAATATAATATCAAACCTCCTTTGCCAATCCAGCATGTTTCCCATATTTTCATCTGTAGTAAAGTACAATTATATCTCAAATAGTTTAATCATAACTGAAAACAACAATAATTCTGGACATTTGAATATTGAACATAGCAAAAATAAATTTATATAGATAAGAAAATTACCAAATAAAAAATGATCAAGGCTCTTATTGGGAAGGTATTCATAGACCAATAGTTTATCTGGTCCATTCACACTACACCCAAGAAGTTTGACAAGGTTTTTATGTTGAACACAACTTATTAAATTCACTTCATTGAAGAACTCACTCACGCTATCTTCTCTATTGACAAACAGTCTCTTTACGGCAATCTCCCTTCCATCTAGCATAGCTCCCTGCCAACATGTCCAATATGTATTGTTCAATGATGATATAAATTTATCCTTGTATTTTAAGATGTCATTAGTATAAAATGAATGTGTAAATCACCTTGTAGACTGAACCAAAGCCACCTTGACCAATTTTGTTTGCGGGATCGAAATTTTTAGTAGCAATTTGTAAAGTTTGAAATTTGTAATTCAATTTTGATTTGGATATAGCCGTTGAAAGTTGACTTGATGGTTTGTAGTAACCTGCAAAAAATAAAGAACAAGTTAATAAGTTTAGAAATATTGTATAACCATGTTATCAATGACTACATGATATTTTACACATTTTGTATGTTGTTTATGCATTGCTATTTATGGTGTATTCTAGTGTTGGATGCTTTATTTTCTAGTAAATGTAAAAAATGAAATGCAAACACTCAATGTTTTGCAACATAATACCAATATAATTTTGATTAGTTAAGTTTCTAACATCCACCAAAAATGTTAGAGTTGACAAATTTTGCTACTGGTAGGATTCTAACATCTAAGTTTTTATAATAGATATTAACAATATTTCGACATATTAACTTTATGTGTATCAAATAGTAAGCATTTGAAACCCTAGCAATGGTGGTGTTAGGGTCCTAAAAACAATAGTACTTCCACCCTTCAAATTGTCCTAGATATGGGAGAGGCGAGACTTGCCTCATTTAAAACCATTGTCATATATAAGTAACCTATGCAACCTCCCCCTTACAACTATAGGCAAAGAAAACATAGGAGAATAGAAATGAAAACTTATGAGCAAAGAAAAAAAAGTATCCAAGCTATGAATTCAAGTCTTATACATGCATTTATAACTATATTAAATATATCCATGATCATTTAAAGATTGGGAAATTTCTAGGAATCTTTCCAAAAGAGAGATCCATATCTTGGAAGACAAACAAATTATGGAAGCTCAAAGAAGATGTAGATCTCAATCTAGGCTCCAAAGGATTATTCATTTCCATACCTACTAGCACATAATACCATGACTAAGAATTTGAAAATGGTCTATACTTATATAATTTGGTCATCATCCATATGTGTTATTGAGTGAAGAGATTGAATCTAAGACAAAAAGATTCAATATGGGCAGCCATATGAATCTACATGTACTCACTACCACAAGAATTCCACGATGAATAAACAATGAAAGGAATTGGAAATATACTAGTATCTTATGTAAAATCCTCAAAGCTAACCCAAGAAATAAGATAAACCTCCTATACTTGGATCTATGTCTACATGAATTACTCTAGTGCACTTACGAAGTCCATTCACATCAACTATGAAGACATGAAATGGATCAAGACCCTATATTATGAGCACATACCATTTCATTGCAGAAAGTGCCATAAGCATGGTCATTTGTGCTATGACCACCCAAAAAATGAAGCCGTAAATAAATAAATAAACATTTTGACCACACAATTTTCGATATAAGACAAGTTAACATTTTGACCCCAAGAAAAGGCTTATAATAATTTTTTAGGATTGTGAACTCGACACACATATCAAATTCGGATTCTGAGATACACAAGTATGAAAATAAATAAACAATGAAATTCTCTTTGCCAGCAAGATAGTTAAAACTTCATAGTACAAGAGGCAAAGTTGGATTTGAAACCAGGAATGTGACTATTCAATTGAAAGCGTACTCTATGCTTCAGCAACAACAAAAACCCACCCACAGGAAATTGGAAATTATATGGGAAAGTTAAAGTTTAAAAGTTAAAGGAATGAAAGCTTTTATAGGGATATATTTTGCTTTGGTGAAAGTTTTTTCAAGAACATTAGAGTGGATTTAGTGCTTAAGAACATGTGTTATCTTTTTGAAAGTCACAGTCGAGATTAAGGTTGCTCATTCATCTCTTGTGAGAAAACTAGAATCCAAAACTTTGTGAAACCTATCTTCTCATGGATTTATAATAAAATTAAAGAAAGTGCATTCCCTAGACTTGTTGAACCACATTGTGATATATAGAGATGAGAAGCACACATTTACCATAATCCTGTCTCTGGTAGTTGTTCTCTACTATTTTTGTTTATCTGGATATACTTTTCTATGTGCTGCAGCTCAAATACTGTTTCTGATCTCTGTGGTGTTAGTGGTCCATATATTCTGCCCTCTTCAATGCTAGGATATGCTATTGAAAAGATTCCTTACTCAGTTTGAAATCTCGAAATAAACTATAAAGAATGTCTTCCTGTCTATAAGATTTGCCTGGAACACTGGAAAAACAACTTTGAAGTCTCTGGGTATGAAAGGATTGGACGTTGCTTTTCGAGGCAATGCGTCTCCTTTGCATTCTCAACTTCCTTGGATCAATCCCATTCCCCACCTTGGTTTCCAGAGGCTCTGTTAGCAGTAACTCCCATAATGGTCATAGTCAGATGTATGAAGAAAATGAACATTTAATTAATATGATGGATAGCAACAGAGGCAAGGTCAACAACTCAAACGTCATTAATGGCGAAACACTAGCAAATGTTTTACGGGAGGCAAAATTTTCTATGGATATATCTGTAATTAAATGATGGCAGTTGCTAGTATTGAAGAGTGCAACAGAGGACATCGTATTGGGAGCAGCAGTTCTCAGGTACATGGCAAAACATTCTTGATCCAGATAATATGACATTTGAAGAACTGGCCGAATTAGGAGAGATGAGGCTTTTGCTCAGAATTGCCGACTTCCCTTCCAGCTTCAAATATTAAAACAATGTTATTCTCAAGAAAGATATACAGAGACGATCGGTGGGTTACAAGAGGGCAAAGAAATTAACCATGTGCAGAGGTCATTATCTGCAATACACAGGCATTCGACACGCAAACAGAGTAATACACTTGTTCATTACTTCCAATACCCAGAGGTCTTATCTTTTCCATGCGCGATATCAAAGGGTATGAGAATATCCAATGCGTCGAGTGCGAATATCCAATGCGTTAAGGAAGATGTTAACAATGCAAAAAGAAAGGTTTAATGATGTGAAGGTTTTATCTTCTTGAATGTGACCATGCACAGATTACATAGTCTTGAACACACTAAAGAGGATACCAGCTTTGCACATGACCTTCAGGATTCTTCAAAAGGAACAAGTGAATCATAGTAACATGGGAAGAAGATCATCCAAGATGGATATTGTCTCAAAGAGGCATCAAGGGATTGGTGTGGAGGATGGAAGATCAATTTATTATAAAGTACAATCTAATTGAAGATCAAGACAAAGTTGTCCACCTCATGGAAAAATGGTTTACAAATTTTAACGGTTCAAATCCGGGATTGCTGCCATCGAAGCCAGAAATATGTCTCATCATCCTTCTCATGAGTACTTTCAAGTATAGGCAAGCAATGCGAATTTGAAAATGGTCTATACTTATATAATTTGGTCATCATCCATATGTGTTATTGAGTGAAGAGATTGAATCTAGGACAAGAAGATTCAATATGGGCAGCCATATGGATCTACATGTACTCACTACCACAAGAATTCCATGATGAATAAACAATGAAAGGAATTGGAAATATACTAGTATCTTATGTAAAATCCTCAAAGCTAACCCAAGCAATAAGATACACCTCCTACACTTGGATCTATGTCCACATGAATTACTCTAGTGCACTTACGAAGTCCATTCACATCAACTATGAGGACATGAAATGGATCAAGACTCTATATTATGAGCACATACCATTTCATTGTAGAAAGTGCCATAAGCATGGTCATTTGTACTAAGACCACCCAAAAAATGAGGCCGTAAACAAATACAAGGGATCAAAGATGAAAGATGAGGAGGGGATTTATAAAGTAGAAGGTAAATGTAAAACTAGGTAAAAGTAGAGCTTGACCCCACATGCTAAGAAACTACAAGGGAAAATTAGCTTTGGAAGATTACAATCAGAATCAAACCCTAGTCAAAATGAGGGAAACTTAGAAGAGGAAAAAGTAGTAGCCATCATAGAAGAGAATAAGGTATTTCCTACAAAACAAAACAAAATATAACCCAACCCATCCAACAGAGTTCCTAGACATCAAAAGAAGAAGAAAAAAATTGTAGATTAGGTATCCCTCATGTAGATACAAGCTAGATAAGAGGAGGAAGAAATATCATTAATTGATGCCAAACAAGACTGTAATGATCCATAACAAGATATGGAGATATCCAATATGACTAGCTCCTACTCCAGGAACAATTTGAGCATGAATATCTGAAGAACCCCCCGCCCCCCTTGAGACAATCACATAACTATACAAGGAGCTAATACAACAAGGACCTTGAGAAAAGAGGTTAAATCCCTAATATGAACTATATGCACACATTAGGTGTCAAAACCCCAAATTTTCACAAAAATTAAATTTTTTTAATATAACATAAAATGTCTATAGTCGCAGTTCGATAACCACTAGCGGCTAGCGGAAAGATGAAACAGTTAACAAAAGTAGTGATTAACTTCAACACATAAAGACTAATACCACTTTAATTTTGATATGTTATGTATATGACCTGCATTCAGTTGCTTCTGGATGTACTGATGATTTGATTTTGTCAAGTAGGTGAGAAATTATGTTCTAAACTAGGGCTTACTTAGCAATTGCTAACTCAACTGGATTTCTGGATCTTACAGGTTCAACAGGTAAATTTTGAACAAATAGGAGTTTGTTAAAGCGTTAAATTCCAGATGTACTTCTTTAGCATATATAAAATGCTAGAGTAAAAATTTGCTTAATAGAGTTCAAGGATACTACGAGGTAAAGTAACTTTTCTTTATTTGTTTTGCAACTATGACAGTATTTTAAGTTTATGTCAAAAGACCAATATCCTTGCCATACTAAATGTCTTTCACCAGCATGAACTTCTACTTCAGAAAATCTTCTTTCCAGCTATAAGCTCAGTTCCTGATTTAATATAACGACACTTTTACTGAAACAAGAGTTTACTGCCATTGCTATTTCTAATATCTAAAACACTACTTATAAGCTTGAAAATAAATCTAAGGCCTTCAAAGAAAAATCTTACAATAGAACCTTTAGCTCTACTTTTGATTTTTCTCTAGTAGAGAAAAATTATCAGCTTATTATTGTATTATAGTTATAAATGTTCACTTACACAAAAGTCGTTAAGTTATAAGTCCGATCTTTCTAGTTTCATCTTGTCACAAGTATTGTAACAAAATTACATCACTTAATAACATTACTAAGTGATTCTATCTTTAACCCTAGATAGTCTTACTATCTTGTATTTACCAAGTTTAATCTAAACATTGGTTTGATTAATAAGAACTTGGTTCTTTATGGAAACCCAAAGATCACTAACTTTTAAGAAGTCTCTCATCTATGACACTGTCTACTTCATGCAAATGTAGAAGATATTCTTGTGTAGAAAATACTACCTAACTTTTATATAAGCAAAGTTGAACCTAAGATATTTATCTTATCAACTTTGATTTTGCATAACACTAATGTAAACATAGCATTACTCCTTTAAAAAAATAGGGTTTGTGTGAAGAATCGTTAGGAGTACTATTGACTATAAGTCAAAGGCCTAAACTTCAATATTGATCTCCACTATATTCATTTTCCAATAATTGAATTTAGTGTTATTCAATGCAAATGATAATAATTTATAATATGTTTTCACAATGGATTGATTGTGGTGTTAGCGAACAGCACATACAACAAATTGACTTTATACCAAAATGTATTGTTGGTGGAATATAATATATGATTATATCGATGGGTTGATTTCCATGCTATCCGACATAACAATGATGTGTTACCAACCTTATCATTAGTGTTAAAAAATTGTATGATTGGCAATAATATTGTTCTTCCCGACAGTGCAGGAGAACTATATGGCTCAACCCACAACTTGATAAAAATTTCAGTGGGCACGTGGAGAAGCCTCCACCAGGCAATAGTCGATTTAAAAACTTGCAATGTAACCCTAACTTCTCATTCTTCTACGAGGGTTTAGCTCTGCACTGTTTGGTTTCTTCGCGGCCATGAGAGGCTCGCTTGTTCTCGTTTTACAGCTCCATTTTGTGTGTAAGGAAGTGTTGCAACTCTAGTATACGAGTTGAGTGATGCACAGCTCGTGTCTTGGTTTTCTTCTGCAAGCCGTGTATCGCTGTGGGAGTGGTTTTACTCTATCAATAGTTTAGAGTGTCAGTTCCTTGCATTGCCATTGTCATAGCTTTCAACCTGCTCCATAGTCAGTGTAGTTTGGAATGTGAACCCCGCTGCCTCTGTCACAGATTAGCACGAGGGTTTGTTCTTCAAAGTGTTGTTCGTTGTGATGGTTCGATTCCTCCTCTGCTCCAAAGTTCTTTTCCTTCAGGTATAAGTTTTTCCATACCATTATTTATAAATTTCAAGTTACAATTTTAGTATTAGAAAATATAGCTTCTAAATTAAGTCTTCGGTCTTCGCTTTGCAGGTTATAGTTTATCGATACGCTTGGAAGAATCCTCTCCAATGTTGAATTGACTTCAAGGCCAAACGGGTAAGCCCCGGTTAAAACCTGGCATCTCCCTGCTTGCAATAGTTAAGGGAAAAAGGGTTTTCAGTTGGAAAGGAAGCACGGCTTCAGTTCCTCCATTGTTTAGATGCTTGGTTTTCAGTTATTACTTAGTTTTTGTTATTAAAACCCTTTCTTGTTGCAGGGTAACTCCTACTTCTATGCCGTGACTTGTATTTAGCTTTTCTTGACTTGTAAACATGAATTACAACCTTATGGCTAAGTAATATCATACTCTATTTCTTAACATATGGAGGTTCTCCTATTTTTTATGTTTTTTTTTAATTGATCTCTGTTTCGAATACTCTAATAATTTATACATTGTCTTATAAAAAGATATTACTGTAAATGAGGTTGTTCTTCTTCACTGTCAGTGAAATAAATTTACTGATAAAGAATTTTCTTGTAAATAATTAAGGTTGTTGTGAAGACTGTAGCTCAGTCGTAAGGTAAAATTTATAAATTTATATTTATCAGTTAGGATAAAATAGCTAGGGTTTACTGGGAGAGAACCCATATATAAATATATTCTTAAATTTATTAGCTGTGCATTGGTCTCTATTTACTTCTATTTCGTTATTACAAGAGTAATAATGTTATTTAACCTATTTATGAAGTATTTTTAATAATAAAAGAGTTTATAAATATACCCTAAGATTCTTGAGATAAGACTCTAATCACTTTAATGCATAACTTATAGTTTTTCTCGTTTAATTTGTTTATTCTGTTATTAAAGAATATGTTTATAAAAAAAAGATAAAAGAAGAACTAGGGTTTCGACCCTCAGGTTTAACTTTCACAGGTTTTTTATTCTATTTACTATTTACCTTTATATTTGTATTTGTTTACTATTATGTAACTTACTAAGTTATGTAACTTAGTAAAGATTCAGAGTTTTGTAAAGATTAAAATATTAACTTTGTAACTTTGATTACTTTTTATTAATAAAAGTTTTGTAAACATAATCCTATTCTAGTTTATATTAAATAATAGTTTAAGATAAAAGATTTAAGTGTGGTTAACACCTTGTTTAGGTAATTAAGTGTATCTTCTATACTTTTTATTGTATATGTATATTTCTTTATTATAACTCTAGTGTAGTCTTACTATTTCTTTTTCAACATTTTTATTTAATTATATTCAATAAAACAGTAAACATAAATAAACCATAACAGTGTTCTTTTCATAATAACTTAAACATTGAATAAATTACTCTGCTAACTTCAAATACAGAATCCTATATTTATTTTCATTCTCTTATGAATTTCTTTCATCTATTTAAAGCATTCTAACTGTACAACCTGATTTCCAGGTGTGGAAAAACACACTCTAGAAATTTATTTTCATTCTAACTCATTACTTTTCTAAATCAACTTCATTTCTTCAATCAATCTATTAAGAATACTAATTCTAACATTTCACAAACTGAACTTTAACATTCATATACCAGTCAAACTAAGATTTATTTAACTAACACAGTAAAATAAAATAATATAGAACCTATTTAGGACAGATGACAACAGCATTAGGAGGTCGTTCCTCCCTACCAATCTCCTGGAGAGCACTCAAACAACGCTTCCTCAAGACCCCCGAGCCTGTTCCTGGTCTTCTTGGCTGAGAACTAGTGGAGAATGCAAACAATAGAACCCTCTGTCAACTGACTAGTTCAATATCTCAGTAAAACACTATGCTCTCAGTAGTATGATCTTCATCTTAAAAGCTGCAACTAGATCATTCAGCAGTTATCCCCTCAAACACTTTCCAGATTTCTCTTCCATTGAATTTCTCTGAAGTACATTCATTCATTTTGAATGATCACTTCTCTAGAATGAGTAGCCTCAGCTCTCTTCAATGGGAATTTTTATAAAGATTGCTTAGGTATTTAGAGTCAGTTTTCATTAATTGAGGCACCTACTCTGATTCCACTTTCTTGGGGAATCATGACCCCAAATCTGGGGAGGTTGCCACTTGCAACAGTTGGAAGTGGTTTGAGGATGCTGCCACATGTCAGTTTGCTCTCCACCTAGTCTCCTCCACCAATTTGACCAGTAAACACTCTTTTAACAGCTCTCCTAAGCTGTTGTCTCCTCCTTTATTTATTTATAAATAAAATATTCAGAATTACATTAAATATCCTTGACCATGTTGAATCATCAATTACAACTTAGCATAAAATTTAACATATTGTCCTCAAATAAAATCAAATAATATAAAATTGTTTTTGCAAAATTGGGGTATGTGACATTAGGCATCAAATCAATCCCCCTTAAATCAAGAGAAAATAAAGAAAAACAAAGGATAAATTGCAGAGGGGACTATTATACGAAAATTACAAGAAATGTGCTATGTATGGATCAACTATGGCTAGACTAGGACCCTCTTCAATAAGTACATGATCCACCATCCATCTAATTCATCATGAAAATCATATCTTGGAATGTAAGAGGCCTCAATAATAAATGAACGTACCACCTCTTGAAAAACACATCCCTACAAGAGATATCAAATATAATCCTTCTACAAGAAACCAAATGTGGCTCTAGAACCATGCTAAATATAACAAAGAAGTGTTGAACCACTAGTGACCTCCTTGCAAGTGATCTAATAATGTGGTAGGAGGTATGGCCATGGTATGGTGTTAGAAAAATAGAATCATAGAGCAATAACATAAGCAAGATGAAAATATAAAACACATAAACACAATACAAGAGAGATACTAGTATAACGTGGTTCACCGAAGATGAGCTACATTCACAAAAACTGTCAGTCCTTTTTATTATGTCGTCCAACAAAATGAAGGGATACAACCTCCAACACATCCACTGTGACTTCGTATTCAATCTCTGACAGTACAATACTACAATACACAAACATATTACAATGCCTTCCTTTTAAAGATGGATTACCATGGGAAAATACCATGAGCTACATAATACCATGGGCCTATAAATTGTTAGCCAACAAACAAGGGCCAAAAACTTATTTTGGGGTCTTTTCCCCTAGACCCCTACGGGTGGGGAGGGGTGGGAGTCAATGCCCCCTCAATGGGAGGTGTGTACAATCCACCTACAAAAGATATAAAATTGAGGTACAAACACACATGAACAACAAAATCTCTAAATTAGGAAGGTCGGGCTCCATAACCAACATATGGAATATAGCTCAAATCGTCATGATAAACTTGATAATGACAACAAGTTTCATCTTGGGAACCTTCCTGAAAATAGAATCCAAAGATCAAAGAAAAATCATCAACATCTATGGACCTCCATTACCCTACCTTAAAGGAGCCTTCATCAATTCCCTAAAATAATTCGAAGAAATGATATAGGTAAAATAATGGATTATTAGGGAATACTTAAACCTCATAAAATCCCCAAGAAAAATATGAAAGGGATTATGAAATTGGGAGAAGAAAATCAATGCTTCAAACAAATCATCAACTCTCTAAGGCTTATAGACATTCCCACACTAAATGGGTTGTACATTTAAGACAACAAGTGATAGGGACCCAAAGAATAGAAGTAAGTGTGGATATATTCTTGCTCTTATAGTATTTTTGGAAAAAGGTTACAA
Organism: Pseudotsuga menziesii; assembly: GCA_001517045.1. Taxonomy (NCBI): domain Eukaryota; kingdom Viridiplantae; phylum Streptophyta; class Pinopsida; order Pinales; family Pinaceae; genus Pseudotsuga; species Pseudotsuga menziesii. The sequence continues at coordinate 751,409 of LPNX010898639.1, forward strand.
TCTAGTAGTAGGGGTTCTACCTAGAATATGTTCAAAACATTGGTCCATATCCCTGTAATGGGAGATAAATAGAACCCCATGAGCCACTCCATTTAAGTTTTAGAAATTCTTTCTCACTCAACCACAATTCAAGAAAAAAATTGGGGAATGGTGGAATAGGAAAACAACATTCAAGGAACCAAAATGTACAAAATATGAAAAAAACTCAAACACATTAACTACAAACTCAAATGATGGCACAAAGATGAGTTCATAAACATCTTCAAAGACATATGGAAATTAGAGAAAAAAATGGCTACAATACCAAAAAAAGACATGGTAATGACTGAAGGCTTCAAAAAATAAGAGAATAGCTTGGAGGGAGGTGTCAAAACCTTCAACTAATAATTAGAATGTTGCAACCAGTAAAAAAATGTCTAAGGAAGAATAAATCTAGAGTTCATTGTCTCAAAGAGGGTAACAAAAATATGTGATTGTTCCACCAAATCGCTAAGTAAAGGAGAAATCATAATAAAGTACACTTCTTACACAATACAAAAGGAACCAAAATGGAAATACATGATGAGGTAGAATAAGAGATCACCAACTACCTTGGTAGCCTTTAGGAACATCCTCATAGGACATAAGTTGAACAATGGAATCCATCCTTAGGAACATCCCGGAATAGTTCATGAATTATTAAAACATCATCCTTATGTAGCAACTAACTTATGAGGGGATCACTAAAGTTGTGAAAGACATGGCCACCAAAAAGGCCCCATGACTAGATTGATTCTCAATAGGATTGTTTCAAGTCTACTAGGAGGGAATTGGAAAGTAATACATGGTGGTAGAAGACTATAGATGAACAAGGGGGATTCTCAAGGAAATCAATGCCACCATCCTAGGTCTCATCCTAGAGATAATTGAAACAAACTCAATAGACAAATTCACCCTAACTCCCTCTATAATGTCATCTACAAGATAGTTACCAAGGTTATAGGTAATTTCCTCCACCCAATCATGCATCAAATCATCTCATTTGAGCGTAGAGGGTATATCGAATGCATACAAATCCTATACAGTATCATCATTATCCTTTGAAGCAATCCATGCTCTCAAAAGCATCAAGACTCTAGACATGTTAATAAAACTTGACCTGCCAAAAGCCTTATATGGATTATATTGGAAGTTTATAGAAAATATCCTAATAGCCTACAAATTCTATCATATATAGACTAGATAGATATTAAACCTATTCTCTGATACCTTCTTCTCAATATGAGTTAGAAAAGCTCTTAACCTTTTCATCCCTTCCAAAGGTATAAAAAAAATGACACCTATCTCTTTCTTTTTTTCTCCTCATAAAAAGAGGCATGAGATGCTCTCAAGACATAGCACATGCCTTGGTTAATAATACCCTTGTACTTTATGGATCTAAGGTTTTTGTTAACTATTCAAAGTGGTGTGCATCTCTATCTTAAGTTTTAAAGAGCTTTTTTATCATTAGTGAAAGATTTTTTTTTATCGTTCGTTAACCTACAATTAAATTAGTGGCAAAATCGTCACTTTTGTGAGATGGTTGTAGTGTGGAGGCCAATGAACACTTTTCTTAAATTAAAATAGTTTTTTATTGCAAATGAATCTTGCCAACATCGGTTAGCGTCTTAATTTCTATATAACTGAGATCTTACACGAGCTGACATATTTGAGCAAAGCATGTTCTTATATGTGGCCTAGAATTTTGCTAAAAAAAAACATTTTGACCACACAATTTTCGATATAAGACAAGTTAACATTTTGACCCCAAGAAAAGGCTTTAGGATTGTGAACTCGACACACATGTCAAATTCGGATTCTGAGATACACAAGTATGAAAATAAATAAACAATGAAATTCTCTTTGCCAGCAAGATAGTTAAAACTTCATAGTACAAGAGGCAAAGTTGGATTTGAAACCAGGAATGTGACTATTCAATTGAAAGCGTACTCTATGCTTCAGCAACTACAAAAACCCACCCACAGGAAATTGGAAATTATATGGGAAAGTTAAAGGAATGAAAAGCTTTTATAGGGATATATTTTGCTTCGGTGAAAGTTTTTTCAAGAACACCAGAGTGGATACAGTGGTTAAGAACATGTGTAAGTCACAATAGAGATTAAGGTTGCTCATTCACCTCTTGTGAGAAAACTAGAATCCAAGACTTTGTGAAACCTATCTTCTCATGGATTTATAAGAAAATTAAAGAAAGTGCATTCCCTAGACTTGTTGAACCACATTGTGATATATAGAGATGAGAAGCACACATTTACCATAATCCTGTCTCCGGTAGTTGTTCTCTACTATTTTTGTTTATCTGGATATACTTTTCTATGTGCTGCAGCTCAAATACTGTTTCTGATCTCTGTGGTGTTAGTGGTCCATATATTCTGTCCTCTTCAATGCTAGGATATGCTATTGAAAAGATTCCTTACTCAGTTTGAAATCTCGAAATAAACTATAAAGAATGTCTTCCTGTCTATAAGATTTGCCTGGAACACTGGAAAAACAACTTTGAAGTCTCTGGGTATGAAAGGATTGGACGTTGCTTTTCGAGGCAATGCGTCTCCTTTGCATTCTCAACTTCCTTGGATCAATCCCATTCCCCACCTTGGTTTCCAGAGGCTCTGTTAGCAGTAACTCCCATAATGGTCATAGTCAGATGTATGAAGAAAATGAACATTTAATTAATATGATGGATAGCAACAGAGGCAAGGTCAACAACTCAAACGTCATTAATGGCGAAACACTAGCAAATGTTTTACGGGAGGCAAAATTTTCTATGGATATATCTATAATTAAATGATGGCAGTTGCTAGTATTGAAGAGTGCAACAGAGGACATCGTATTGGGAGCAGCAGTTCTCAGGGTACATGGCAAAACATTCTTGATCCAGATAATATGACATTTGAAGAACTGGCCGAATTAGGAGGGATGAGGCTTTTGCTCAGAATTGCCGACTCCCCTTCCAGCTTCAAATATTAAAACAATGTTATTCTCAAGAAAGAAATACAGAGACGATCGGTGGGTTACAAGAGGGCAAAGAAATTAACCATGTGCAGAGGTCATTATCTGCAATACACAGGCATTCGACACGCAAACAGAGTAATACACTAGGTCATTACTTCCAATACCCAGAGGTCTTATCTTTTCCATGCGCGCAAGTGATATCAAAGGGTATGAGAATATCCAATGCGTCGAGTGCGAATATCCAATGCGTTAAGGAAGATGTTAACAATGCAAAAAGAAAGGTTTAATGATGTGAAGGCTTTATCTTCTTGAATGTGACCATGCACAGATTACATAGTCTTGAACACACTAAAGAGGATACCAGCTTTGCACATGACCTTCAGGATTCTTCCAAGGAACAAGTGAATCACAGTAACATGGGAAGGAGATCATCCAAGATGCATATTGCGTCAAAGAGGCATCAAGGGATTGGTGTGGAGGATGGAAGATCAATTTATCATAAAGTACAATCTAATTGAAGATCAAGACAAAGTTGTCCACCTCATGGAAAAATGGTTTACAAATTTTAACTGTTCAAATCCGGGATTGCTGCCATCGAAGCCAGAAATATGTCTCATCATCCTCCTCATAAGTACTTTCTTGGATAGGCAAGCAATGCGAATTTTGATCTGTTGCAACCAGTGTTGCAATGAGCAGGGTTCTGTCATGTTTGTTGGAGCTTGGTTTTAATGACTTTATTAAAGTAGCATCAAGAGAATTGCGAGAAATATTTTTAAATATTTTTCCTTACTCTTTCTGCACTATATTAGATGTAAATGGTGTTGAATATGCTACCCTGAAAAAAGGAATGAGCAAATGAGGGAAGCATCTTTCAATGAGAGATAGGAAACTCAAGAGAAGCTGAAATCTTTAAGAGAAGGGAAGATAGCCAAGCAGAAGGAGAAACTCAAAGATGTACAAATGGTTTGTGTTACTTGTTGTTTGACGATCATTCCAATCTTGAAGGGAAACACGTTTCAAATTTGTATTCTTGATGAGTACTCACAAGTACCATAACCACAGAAATCTTGCTTCCTCTTTCTCAGTTTCCCTACATGAATCTTCTTACTGTCGGAGATCCTTCTCACTTACGCTTACCAGTAGCTTTATTCAAGAGAATCTCTTGATATTTGTGAAGGGACAGAGTCTAAAACAACAAGCGATCATAGAAAATACATCAAGAATTGCTCATTTGAAGAGGCTGAAAATGAATCTAAAGCATCTCCTTCTTTTCATGATCTCATTGTTGTACATTGGGTTCAGCTTTTTTCTGTGAGTTTCGTGACATGGACTAATAGCCTCCCAAGATCCTATTTCTAGTTATTGTGGCATCCTGAGTCCAACAAATGGTATCTTGAGGGTTTTGGTATAACCACAATGTGAGTCCAACAAATAGTATGAGAGCAACAGGTCAACGGTTCAAAACTCACCCAGCTGGTGTTGGGGGAGATTGTTGAACATTGGGTTCAGCGCTCCCCTTGAGTTTTGTCTCCCAAAATCCTATGAGTTTAGCCTCCCAAAATCCTAACTCTAGCCATTATAACAGAGATTAAAACTCGCCATTTTTGATGTAACGGCCATATACTTACAACACTTACAATGGCACTATTTGTTCAATTGGTGAAAGTGGGATATAATTCAATAATAATACAGACACAATATAGATGCCATTCGAGGTTAATAACCGTACCAAACGAGTTATTCTACAGAGGATCCTCTGATTATTAGTGGTTATAGGGAGATTGACCGACCTCCTCTTTTTGTGAGGAATGCCACCTCTGTTTTTTTTTATGGATACATGTGCTCACGCCAATGAGGTGAACGACTGTCTTAATAGTTACTGCAATCTATATGAAGCAAAAATGGCTTGTGAATTAATCAAAATGATGTTAGTATAATATTCCCAGATACCAAATTGGTGTAATGTTCTATGAAAATATTATTGTACAGGAGCTTCTTTCTCAAGACTTGGTATGCCATGAACCAAAAACATAGGTTTCACATTTGCTGCTAGTTTTAAGAAACATGGATATTTAGGTGTGAAACCTGAACTTTTGAAAAATATATTTCAAAAATTCAAATATACGGGATTCCATCGTGGTTATAAATTGAATGCAAGGATTTTTTGCCTAGAAAATTTTTTGTTTGTTTGTTAAGGCTTATTTGTTGGGATTCAATATTTTGTAGTTGTTTTTAATCATTTTAATGGTGGGTGGACTCTCTAACGATGGTTTCTGAAATGAATGAAACGGTGGGTGGACTCTCTAAGAATGGTTTCTGAAATGAATGAAACGGTGGGTGGACTCTCTAAGAATGGTTTTTGAAATGAATGAAATGGTGGGTGTACTCTAAGAGAATGGTTTCTTTATAGATTATTATGGAATATTTATGAATATTATGTTTTTATGTGAGAATTGTAAGGTGATGACTTTTAGGTCTGCATTGTGTTCTCTTGGCAGAGAGAAAGAGGTAGAATTATTTTACATTATAATTTTGAAGATCCTAATGAAAGAATTAAGACATTTTCATTAAAACATGTTAGGTAGTAAATTCAAATAACAAATGATATTGAAGATTCAGTTATCATAAAGAATATAAACCATCACATATTAATTTTATTTATATATATAAAATGAAATATTATATTTAACAAAAAAAACTATTAAAACGAAAATATTGTATTCAATAAAAAAACAAATGATATGGAAAATTCAATTATCTTAAAATTATAAATAATTGAAAAAAATAATGTATATAAAAATAAAAGTTCTATTATTATTAAAAAAATATAATATATACTTTGAAATTAAATAAATTAATGTGTTATAAAAATATACACTTAAAATATTGATATAAAAAAAATGTTGTAAATATGTAAATCTCCAATATTAAACATAAAATTTTTTTATTAAATTTTAACTCTTTATAAGAAGAAACTTTCTTTGTAATCACATAGAATATAATGGTTTTGCAAGCACCAACAATCAACCCAGCCAAAGATCAGAGAACATGATACTGTGTTAATATTTTGCATTCTTAAGTCAATTGCAATGAAAAAAAATAAAAATATGAAAGAGTAAAGAGAAAGGTTGCTTGATTTGAATAAAATAAAGAGAGTGCCCTCTTCAAATAGACGAGGAAGTAAAAAAAGAAAATGGATTGATTTAAATTAAGTAAAGAAAAGGATAACTTGATTTCATTTGATTGTGTGAATGCTAAGAAAAATGACTGTAAAATAATTTTTTCCATAATGTTATGCTAACTTTGTATTTAAATATACAAAATATTTAAATTTATATAAAAAAATAAAATTTAATTATTTAATTAGCTTTATTAAAATCAAAATATTGCTTTTTATTACATTATATATAAATTAAATTATTAATTACTGATATTTATAATAAAAAAGTTAAATATCATAAAATAAAATTATAAATCTTACCGGAGACATGGCTGGAGTGGACATGGCTGAAGGTCTTTGGTACATGATTTAAGAACAGAATACTACGAGAACTGAATATTTCAATGAACCCTTTTTAGATTTTATCTTAAAGGAAAGTAAGACGCCATACATTTTGACATGAATGAAGGTCTTTGGTACATAGTTTAAGAACATAATACTATTAGAACTGAATATTTCCATGAACCCTTTTTAGATTCTATCTTAACGGAAAGTAAGACGCCATGCATTTTGGCTTGAGTGGTTGATTTCAAGTTTTTTTAAGAGTTTATTCCAAAGAAATGATTTATTATATGTTTTTTAAAACTTGACAAGAGATACAATGACAGATAGTAAGTCAATAATATGACTTAGAAAATTTCTGAGAGATTAGGTTTCTGGAACATGATTTAAAGAATTTTGGAAAGATTTTATGTTTTTGGAATATTTTTGGTAACTGTATAAAGCTGGAAGTTTTTTTAAAAGATATTCATATTTTCATCATAAATAAATGTAATTAATTTCAATATAAAGATATAAAGATTATGCTTTAGGAAAATCAACTTACCTGGCAACGATTTCTGGTAAAAAGGGTGAGTAACTTTTCTCTTACAAATTACGAACACTCCGAACAGGAATACCACAATGACCACACCGGCCATACTCAATCCCAGCGCTAAAGGTCGAGTAGTAGGATGTTTTTTTTCTGCATCAAATAACAATATTTGTTATTGAATTGAATTGGCAAATGCAGATTAGATTTTCCCAAATAAATTATGACAGTAATACCTTGATCTGTTGCCCTTGATGGACCAATTGAGTGTATATGAGCTGCTTGATTTGTTGACCTTGATGGACCACCCTGGAGAGAGGACAAAAGGCCAGCGTCACCGTAAAACTTGTATCTTTCATACTTAATCATGCAGTTCTGATAATAGCCCAGTCCTTCTGATCCGTTGAAACAAGAAGCTAACATTTGGGTTCCACTGTCAAGGCACTTTCTACACAGACTCGTGTTAAGGTCTCTCCAACACTGAGCCAGAGCATAAATCCCACTCTCATGTTTTGTACTGAAACCCACATTACTGGACACAGCATCATTCACAAGGTTCCAAAGGGAAGCAATCGACGGATCCAAATTCGATTCAGATGTACATGTTCTGTTGTCGATGTATAGTGATAGTAATGTCGTATCCAATTCTGAATAGAAGTTGGAAGTGGCGTACCTCACAAAACATCCACTCAGATTAATGCTTGAGGAACTGTAAGCGCCACACCAATGCCCGAGAGTCTTTGTAGCGTTTGAAACGCAAGCCCGACAAGCAGAGGCATTGAGGTCTCCCCTGCACTGAGCAAGACCGTACATCTTGTTTCGATTCCGTCCATGAGACGAAATAATGTAGCCAGTCTTGTTCACTTTCTCAACCAATGTATTCAGAACCACCTTCAAGTTCTCTTCCATAGCACTTCCATTCAAGATCTCTCCGCATAATCCTGACTGGGGCTCCGTAAGAATATCCAACTGAGCTGATGCACGTGTTAGTAACAAGAAGAGCAATAACGGGAGAAATATTTTGCATTTCGCAGTGAATTGGATGATATTCGTCCCCATGATATTGAAATGAATCTTTGGAAAAGGCTCTGCGCTGCCTTCTTTACAGCCCGATTGAAATATAAGATAAGGGAGTGCCGTGTTAATATTTTGCATATTTTTCGCCAATAGCAATGAGAAACATAAGATAAGATTGGAGTGCCGTGTTCGATTGAAATATAAGATAAGGGAGTGCCGTGTTAATATTTTGCATATTTTTAGTCAATAGCAATGAGAAACATAAGAGAAGATTGGAGTGCCGTGTTCGAGTAGAATAAAGTTGACTTGACTTCAGAATTCAGGGGCTTGTGAGGTGTATACTCGTTGAGGTGGTTTCGAGAGTTCAGCAAAGTTGAGGTTGCATCTAGAACTTGTCGAAAAGTCAAAACCATCAACTGGCAGGAAATATCAACTCGAATTTCATGGCTATTTCCTCGAATTTGGGGTTCCTGCATGTCGTATTCGGTGTCCAGCCCATGTCTCCTAGCTTGATTATTAAGTATTTGGTTTATTGCTTAGTAAGGGAGATGATTATTAAGTATTTGGTTTATTGCTTAGCAACGGAGATGTGTAACTTTGTTGTGTTTTTTTTTAAATAATAAAATATTCTAAAAATAACATGTTATCTTAAATTATTAAATTTAAATTAAGTAGAGATTTATTTTAAACTTTAATTTATTAAGCATCGGAGATGTGTAACTCCTTTTTTGATCTTTTTAAAGTTGATATGTGTCTTTAAAAAAAAAATATAAAATATTATAAAAAATAATATGTCAACTCAAATTAAATCTAAACCAGCATAGATCTATCTTAAACCCTCATCTACCAAGCATCATTTTTTATTTTTTATGTCTGGATTTTTAATTGCTTTTCATTTCATTATAATTTTTTATTTTATTACTTTTCATTTAGTTTTAATTTTGGGATTATATTATTTTATTCACAATTATTTTTTGATAAATTAAGGGGACATGTTTTTTTTCTATCTTCTCTTTTTAGCTGACATGGTGTAGTGTTACATTAAGTTATTTCACAACATCTCCTCCATACTCTATTGTAGAGCACTTGGCTCTTCTTAACTACATATATATAAAACTACACAAATTAGATAGATTAAAATGCTTCCTCAACATTTGCACTCTAAAAAGGGGTTTGCTCCTCTTCTTGAGATATTTGATACCTTGGGCACTTAGTAGATCCCCTTTTAAATTGGAGTGTAAATAAATATGACTAGACAAATTGGCCATTTGAAGTGGAGTTGGTTTATGACCTCACAATATATAATACTTTTTTTGGAAGGAGATGAGGGTTTTCAAATGTTCAAGTATTGAGATGAGCATTTCAGATGTATGGTTATGAGGTTTTTTTGGTCTTTCCAGCCACTTCGAGTTTGTCTTCCGCAAGGAAGACTTAGTACCAACCAAGTAAATAAAGTGGGAATTTTTTTTCTTCTTTCTTTTTGTAGGTGTTGTCAACTAGATCTAACCTAGTTTAGTTTAGCTACATGGTTGGTGAGTGAAATCTTTTTGGGACAAATAGGTCTAAGAGGGGCACTACTCAAAAGACACTTGAAAATGAGTTTTGGGTAGTTCTTTGGAGGGGACACATATTCAATAGGTGTCAGATCTAACGCTGGAGGGCATGTGACACTTGGAAAATCGTCAGAGGGAGTAAAAAAGGTTTCACCTTGGTTCTTTTCAAGATTGGTCAAAACAAAACCTAACGAAAAAGTGGTTTTTACCCTTTCTACTCAAGATTTATTTCGGAGGCAAAATCTAGTGGATAACCCTAGCTGGTAGGTTTTACTAGGTCAATCATGTTCTAAGGAAGATGTTAGCTATTCCAGGAGTATCCCTTCATTGAATGGTTTTGAAACTAATGTAACGTTTCTGGTCCCTATTCATTCCTCTCATCAAAGTCTTTCTTCGGGTCTGATTTCGTGCTTTGTGGGGTTATCTTAGGGTTGCACATATGACTTGGTTTATAAATTTCTCAGTTTTCCTCCTATTAACAATCAAAGTAGAGCGAATTTCATTGAGAGGCATCCAGGAACATGATGCACATTAAGCAACAGAAGGTAAAGAAAGGTAGGGCACTTTGTGTGTTTGGTAAGGGCGTTATATTTGATATGGTTTGAATCCTGACCACCAGTACTCTACTTGGTAAATTTGAATATATAAAATTGTCGAGGATTGAGATAATTGGATGGATGAAAAAATATTGGAAGCCATTGATTGATTATACTCCTTGAGTCACTGTGCTCATGAATGGATGGATTAGCTTCCATTTTATTTAGAAGATAGTTTACATAAAATTTTAAATCAATATTGGGTCCCTGATTCTCTATAAATGGCATTCTAGTTTTGACCCATGGAAGGAAATTTGACCCAGAGGCAATTATGGGTTCTTTCGCTTGGTTTCCCTCTTCGGAGTTGGAATAATTTCCAAGATTTCATAGCGGTTGCTAGTTCTAATGGAAATTTCATTCTAGTTGGAGAGGAAACCCTTATGTCCACAAATAGAAGGATGCCAAGGATTTTAATCAATATGGCTCGTTGGAGGGGATTCCTAAGGAGATTAAAGTTGTTTGGAATGACGTCTCTTTTATTCATAGGATGGATTACTGGCACATACCCTTTTGGTGTCTAGTATGTCGAGCCACAAGACATTTNTTGGAGGGTATTCCTAAGGAGATTAAAGTTGTTTGGAATGACGTCTCTTTTATTCATAGGATGGATTACTGGCACATACCCTTTTGGTGTCTAGTATGTCGAGCCACAAGACATTTGAGAAATAAATGTCCTGAAGCATTTTCCTCTGAAGATGACACTTGCTATGAATCGTCTCCTTCAAAGGATGAGAAAGAGGGTTTGGATTCCAATGTTTCTTTCCCCATTCCTTTCGATAAGGAGTCGGTGTCATCATTTCTGAGTAATTAAAGTGCTCAATTCCTCTCTTACCAAATTTTCTTTCCTTAGAAGAGATTGCTGATGAGATAAATTGTTCTTTATTTCTAGATAAATGTTATGGGAAAGAATATTAAGGAAAATATATTGGTTCCAGTTTCACCTAATCTTCATGTTAGCACCTGGTTAGAACCATTACTAAATCTTGGAGATATTTTGCATATGTGTTAGCACCATTATGGGATAAACAGTTAGCAGGGAAGTAAGCCAGTGGAAGGAGGAACAAGGCCTGGAAATTCCTTATCATAGGACCTTGAGGGACATAAATGAGGTTTTTCAGGTTATGTGGTGGTGAATATGAACGACATAGATACATAGCAGAGCCGATCGATAGTTGGTAAATATTGGCCAAGAAGAAAATGTGTGGTTATTAAAGGGAACTTGACATTGGAGAAACATGGTTAAATGGCCTGCAGGATCGACCATCGAATGAACAAGTAAGGTAGATTGACGGTTGAGGAATATTTCACCAAGGAAAGATGCAAGGTTTGTAAAGTTGTGGAGGATTGCGAAATTCGTTATATCCTTTAGGTTTGAATGACCGAGATCTAAAGATGTTGAAGATATACGGTGAAAGTGGATTTCGTAGCGTCAAACATGTGCGGAGGATAAAACATGTCGGGGTTGCAAAATCTTGTAGGACCCGCACAATTGAACGGTCAAGATTTTAGATAGAAAAGATCCACAGTTGAGATACGCTTCGCAGCCCAGACATGTGCAAAAGTTAGCATGAGGTGCTACGAAACATTGGTAGACGTCGCACCTATGGACGATGGAGATCTGGAAGAGATATGATCAATGTTTCTTGTTGATTTAGCGATGAGGAGGTGCACAAATTTTAGCATGAGGAAGAGCTGTTAAATTTGGTAGGACCCCACATTTTGGATGGTGGAGATTGTGCCGCTGATTGGATCAACGGTCCAAGATAATTTTGCGATGGAAATATGCACTAAAGTTAGCAAGATAAAGGATCATGAAATTGCATAAGGGCCGCATCATGGAATGATCAAGATTTCCCGTAGCAAATATCTATGGCTGTGGTTCTTTTTTCATAATCAAAAGTGCGAGAAGGAAAAGGATTAGTGCAGGTGCGAAATGAAGTTGGAGCATGGAAAAATTCGATGTTGCAATTTTTCGCCTAGGAGAGTAAAACCATTAAGAAGTGCTCTGAAACATCATTTTCAAATCAAGTGAGCCTGCATCCCAGACGTTGCGTTGCCATTTTCGATCTAGTGTGTTTGTTACCTCACATTTCCTATTTTATACATGAATCATGGCGAATCTGCTACCTTAGGAGTTTGTTAGGATTTGAAATACTGATTCAGGATTGATTCCCAATTTTGTAACTGAATTCGGCTCTATTTCGAGGTTGGTATCGGGAGCCCATGAAACTATAAATGTACCCTCGATAGAGGAAGAAAGAGTTGAAAATTTTCATTCAGAAGCCTTAGCGCTTGGGTTTTGTAGCTCTGTTATTTTCTTGGAAGTTCTAATGAGAAGTATGCTCTAAATTTTCTGAGATTCATTAAGTTGTTTCCTATTCAATATGTGTTTCCTATGTTTCCATTTTCATGTATGTGTTTGCTGCGAATACATTTCTAGGTTGTATGCAAGGGATTCATTTGGATAACGCTCCTTCCATCAGAAATCGTATTCGTTATGTGTTGGTAATGGTTGTGATAGAATTCATCCATAGATAGGTGCTCTGTTTCAATTATTGTCCCCTGCTATATTTCTGCTAAAGGTGTTCCTAGAGATTCATCCTTTGATAGATGCCTCTAGTTTTCACTAGGCTCTTTCCTCATTTCCATCTATCATCACTTCAAGATAATTTGACTGAACATAATAGCCACGTTGCCTCATATTTCATAGGAAAATCACCACTCATTATTGTTGTAATCCCCTTGAAGATTTACAGGCTGTGACTCCATTTCCCAATGGTATTTTCTATCTTTCTATTTCACCATCTTTAAATCCTTAAATATCTGGTTCCCCTTAGAAATCTAGTCTTTTGAATGCTTCTTTAAATCCATATGTATATGTGAATGTTTTTGTGACAAGAGAGAGCCCTCTCTGACTGTATTGGATAGAATACAGTCTAAGGATTGGTTTGAAATGGTTACCCCCGTGACTTCCTACCACAACCATAGGAAAATTATAGGGTGCTAGCATCTTTGCGCCATTGCTGGAGAAATAATCGCTATTATATCCTTGGGAAACGACATTGTTTAGCTCTGCGACCTAGTTGAGCAGTCGGTCTTAGATATAAAATTGGTTTGTACATGCTCTGGAAGCTCCACACAAATTTTGAAGGAGACTCCACTAGGAAATATTGGTGGCCAGAAGAACCAACACAAGGAGAAATCCTGATGCAGAATCTTTCCAAGAAATATTCGATCTAGAGAGTCTGATTCAAAGGGCCAATAGGATACAAAGGTTAGTTTTCTTTCCCTGCAGAAGGTGTTTTCTCTGTTCACGACATATATGAACATTGCATTGAAGAGTTTGGACTGGCTTTCCCTAGAAATAAATATGATTCCAGCCTCTCTGACGTGGTCTCTGATACCTACGCATTTTGCTAGTCACCTCAGACCTCAGAACCTATAGGAAGGAATTTCCAACACTTTCCTGACCCATAGTGCCCTACGCTTACTGCTGAATCTACCCTGTTAAATTCCACTGTCATAAGGTAATATGCTGCCACTTATTTTCCTCCCACTATGTCAAGACAGAATCAACAGTCATCTTCTAGTTTCACAACCCCCTACATTCCGGCAGTTCCTCACGCTATACCAATTTATCTTACACGAGTCTTACTCCCCCTTGTGAAACCTGTCATACCTCCAAGGATGGAAAATAGGTTTGCTCCTCTTCATGACCTTCCTCTAGGATACTCCCATAGGCTTAAACAATTCAATGGTGATAGGGGGTATTCAGTTGAAGGATGGTTTTTATATTGGATAGACCTGGATGATGTGGACCATGATGATGTTAAGGTCCGGTTATTTTCCCAAAGTCTGGTAGGAGAAGCAAGAAAATAGTACAAAAACCTCCCAGATGACTCTATTTTGAGCTATCAAGCCTTTGAGGACTCTTTCAAGGATAAGTGGGCAGACAAGAAGAACCCTAAGAAATATCTCTCTCAATATCATTCCATGAGGAGGAGAGAGAGTGATTTTTTCCAAGAGTTTTCTGACAGGTTTATAAAGGTATATAATGCCATTCCTACCCAATTCAAACCTCCCATTGGTTCTGCCCAAATCCAATATGTTGAAGCTTTCGATGGTGATTTTACCATGTGGCTAAGTGAAAGGATACCAGCCTCCTTGGAAGCTATGATGAAATATGCCACATAAGTGGAGGTAAAGTAAAAGGGATGAAGGAGAATGGAGAAAAGAGGAAGGAGAGAGAATAAGAGAAGATGGAGAATGGAGAAGAGAGGAAGGATTAATAGGGGAGAGAAGAAAAGACAAAGAACCTGAACAACCCTCTACCTCTTACTCACAAGAGGCCAGGATAGAAACGATGTTGAGAACCATGGAAAGGATGATGGAGAAACTCTTTGTGGATGGTAGACTGCCTCCCAGGGAAACTCAAGAGCAACATAATAGGTATCAGAATGCTAGAAGGCCACAAGTTATCCATAATAAGCAAAGAGACTAGCGAAACCCTCCCAATCCTCCTGTCAAGCCTCCATTTCAAGAAAATTGTGTGGATCAGGATGGTGAAAATAAAACCGGAGATGAAATACATTAGCTAGACACTGAATCTCCTGCCACCTTTCTGACCAAAGATGAACATGACAATGCTTGTATTGAAAGGGGAAAGATTCCCTCATACAAGACATAGGATTGGAGAGGATGTCATCTTGCTATCTTAGATGCGCAAAGATAGATTAGACTGATAAATAGAGATGTCCTTGTCGTGAGAAATAAAGACACAGGAAACAAGGCCTCTACCATCAAGCCTAAAGGTGACACACCCTCCAAGGAGGGCTCCAGAAATGTGCGAGATCCCAAAGGGAAGGAAATAAGAGAAGATAATCCAATAAGTGCTGAGCATGGACAAAATTATTTCATCCTGGAGGCTGAAATTTCCAAGATCAAGATCTCTGTCCCTCTCACTGAATTACTGAAAAACTCTGAATACCACTCCAAAATTGCCACAGTGTTGAATATCTTCCATATCAGAGTCGTTGAATCTTCAGGATGATAGACCCACCATCCTATTCGGACTCCATGTAGATGAGACTTCTAATGAAGAAGTTCCCCCTTTCTATGTCAGCCTGAATGTCCATAATGCCATCCTGCACAACGCCATTCTTGATTCAAGAGCCTCTCACAATATTATGGCCAGGGGAATCATGGATGAGATAGGATTGCAAGTGACCAGACCCTACAAATATCTCTTCTCTTTTGATTCTAGTAAAGTCAAGTTCCTGGGCTTGATCAAATTTTTGGTCATCTCTTTAGCCCAGATCCATGCCAAATCCCTTGTCATGGATGTGGTTGTGGCTGAAATCCCCTTGAAGTTTGAAATGTTGTTTTCAAGATCTTGGGCAGCCAAAATCAAAGGTTCCTTCCAGATGGACATGTCATATGCCACTATCCATGTATTCGGGATACTGAGAAGGATCTTCAGATAGAAAAAGTTGGCATACATAGTGACCAGTGCTGAGAGGCCACAAAATCACCCCATATATTCGCTAGACACGGAGATGGGATCTGCTATTTTCTTCATAGAAGGAGGAAAAGACAACTCCATTTCATCGAACGCTCTTCGTGCTTACTCAAGAGGAGCTAGAGGGGGTGTGGGATGTAAGCTTTGATGGGGCAACATGCAGAGAAGGGGCAGGAGCTGGAGTGTGGGTGAGACCCCCGAGAGGGAGAAATTTGAATTAGTCTTACAAGCTCACCTTTGACTGCACAAACAATGAGGTAGAGTATGAAGCTATGGTGTTAGCTATTCACATCCTAAAGGATTTTCAAGTCAAGAGGGTAGTAATACATGGGGATTTTGAGATAGTGATAAAACAAATGACAGGTGAGTATCAGGACAGACATCCCAGGATGAGGAGTTACAGAAATGCTTCCAGGGACCTCGTAGAATGCTTTCAAATTTTTCAACAGGTAACTTACATTTTTCTACCATTTTAGGTGCAATATAACTGATACTAGCTCCTGGATCAATTAAAATAGTTACAGGGGTTTGATTTATCATACCTTCTACTTCCACCATGGAATTTTGATATTCTGCTTGTCAATTCTCCAAGGCTGCGTTGATTCTGGGCATAGTCCTCACTAATTCCCCATCAGTCATCTCCTCCTGTATGGTATGAATATTGCTAACAGTCTTCTTTCGATTAGGACAGACTGAAGCATAGTGTGGGCCATTACAATCCCAGCACTTTATAGGTTCTTTGCGCTCAAATTTCTTGGTATAATTACCATGGTTATTAGCAAATTATTTACTCTTGGAATTATTCTGATTGTTTGGAGAATTATTCTTATTTCCTTGGAAGTTCTTATTATTAGGATAATTTCTGGCCTTATTGTTCTTAGAATTTCTGTTGGGCACAAAATCCTTCTTCTTTTGTTCATACTGGTTATTATTTTTCTTGGCTTTCTAGTTGGCCAAGATTTCCTTCTTTCAATTCTATTCAAAACAGAAGTTAGCTTTCCTCATAGCTTCTTCCAAAATCTTTGGATTGTCATATTCAATCCTGTCCTTAATATGATAAGGTAGACAGCTGAGGAATCATTGTACCTTCGGTTTCTCATCTACAAGGTATGGCACATACCTAAGTAGACTCAAAAACTTACTTTTTAGATCTTTCATTGTCATTGAGCCTAATTTAAGCTCATAAAATTCTTTTGCTCTCTCTTCATAATATTGCTCAAATAGAAATTTCTTTTTAAAGTACCTCTTGAAGGTACTCCAATTTACATTCTTCTCTTTAATTCCTTTAACTCTCTTCAAGTCTTGCCACCAAATGTCAGCCTTTCCTGAGAGGTTGTAGATAGCCATTCTAACCTTTAACTGGTTAGAATAGTTATATATTTGGAATTACTTTTTCATCCCAGATAACCAGGATTCCGCTTCCTCCCCCTTCTCAGTCTCTCCATTGAATGTTGGTGGTTTTATCTTTTTGAATTCCCCAGAAATTTCCTCATAAGGTTTGTATTTCCTCTTTTTAGTGTAATGATTATCATCACTACTATCACTGGTAGAATGGAAATTGTGTTGTTCACCAAACACCTCAGAAGATGAACTGCTTTCATCTTTAGTAGGTTTCATCTTTTTAGATTTACGTTGATGACTTGTATCTTCTGCTTCAGTTCTTATACCCCTACCCTCAATTTGAAACCTTTCTATTAGGATTTGACTCAGCTCCTCCTGAGCCCTTAGAATCCTTTCATTCTCTCGTTTTACATACTCCATTTACGATTTTAGGTCTTTTACAGTTTGTAGCAGTTCTGAGGAATTAGTCGTTAAATCCTCTGGTATAGGATCTCTTGGTAAGTTTTCTGGTTCAGTAAATGGAGATTCCTCCTCTGCATATTCTTCTAGCCTTTCCATACCTGTTTGTTAAACTTCAGAAAACAATTTCTCTATTGAATAACATTTAAAAGAAAATACATCAACATAATAATTCAATTTATTGTTTCATAAAAGCTAGTTGGGCTTCATCAAGGCCTAGTGTTTGAACCTTGTGCTCTGATACCACATGTCATAACCCCAAATTTTCACAAAAAATTAAAATTTTGAGATAACATAAAATGTTTACAGTTGCAGTTAGATAACTGCTAGCAGCTATTATAAGATATGAAACAGACAAATAAAAGTAACCATTTAACTTTAACACCTATAGACTAATTCCGTTTTAATTTTGATATGTGATGTAAGTAATCTGCATTTGATTATTTAGCTCTACTGATAGTTTGAATGTCTAGTAGGTGAGGAGTCATTTTCTAGCTGGGGCTTACTTAGCGATTGCTAACGTATCTGGATTTCTGGATCTTTACAGGCTTGATAGGTAATATTTGACCCAGTAAAAGTTTATTAAGGTGATAAATCAGATATATTTCTCTTAGCGTAGAATATACTGCTAGAGTAAAAGTTCTGCTTAAAAGAATCAAGATTATGCAAGGTAAAGTAATGTTTCTTTTACTTGATCCGCAATATTATTTTACTTAATCTTTGTTTCATAGAGATTATTAATGTTGCCCTATTGTTTGTCTCTTAACAGCAAGATATTTAAGAGAGATAAAAATTTCCTTCTAACTTTACTCTAACTAATTTCTAGTTCTTAAAAGAGCTCATGATAATATTTCATAACTCTTCCTTAGACATAAGAGTCTATTTCTATTATCATCATAATAATTAAAGCGCTGCTTATCATTATACAAAATATACCTAAGTCTTTCGGAACATAAGCCTATTGTATTCTTTTCAACTCTGTTTCAATTAGGACTCAACATGGTTAAATTATCAGCTTAACATCGCTTGTAGTTTATGAGATATCCTCTACATAAAAATCATCAAGATAGTGATTGGAAATCCCATTTTCTTCATGAACAACATAATGTGACAATTTCACATTACCCTAATATTTGCTTATATGTGAATAAGATGCAATAAAATCCTAAACAGTTTACTATTATAACTCTAAATTTTAACTTCATCTTGATTTGATTCGTCTTAGAACTTGGTAAATATTATGGAGTTCCATGATCATGTACTTATATATTTATATCCTACATCTAGTACTATAGATCCCTTTTTGAGTGTAGGAACTATTCTTGTGTATAAGTGTTATTATATCTTTATACACCTTATTAGTTTTAATTCTAATTCTTATAACTTAACCATTCATAGTTCATGATTATAAGACTAAGTTACTTAAAGCATTTTCAAACTTGTTCAAGCTTATACTAACCTCTTAATCTTTTTCTTACAAGTTTGATTAAGAAAGATTAGAAAATCCTTACAATACTAGGCATCGAATTCATAAATAAAACCTTTGAAAAACAAGTGCATCGAATCCATATGCAATTTGGTTCTTTACCATAGCTATATATAAGGTTAAACATTATGTTTAAACGTTGGTATAACACTTGTTCATCGTCGAGGCTTGACTTTGTTTGGAAATGATATGATTTGGACTTTATGTGATAACACATTATTACTACATGCATAAAGTAATTGATTTAACAAATAATTGGGTTCAAATTATTTGTAGTGGAGACTACACGAATAACCCACTGTGAAATGAAAAGATTTGAGTACACGTGGAACTCTCCTTGCCATGCAATACGTGACTTATAAGCATTACCTTGCAACCCTAAACTTCATTGCTTCAGCGAGGGTTTCGATCTCTGCTTCGTTGGGTTCACTGCAGCCATGAGGGCTCACAGTTGCTTGCCTCTAGCTCCATTGTCTGTGCATTTTCTTTGAAGAGTCGTTGTTTAGAGTGAGAGTTATAAGCCATAGCTCGTGAATGAATAGTTTTCTACAACCCAACCTTGTTATGCATGAGGATAGTGTTGTATAGTTGGTAGTTCAGTGTTGAAATCGTGTTTTGGACACTGTCACTAGTTGCTCCTGCTCCAGTTATCAAAGTGGTTGATAAACCGAACTCAGTTTCCTCCTTCTCAGGTGGATGTGAGGGATGCTGTGCTTGTGGTATCGGTCTACCTTCTTCTCGATCTCGGATTCCAACATTACAGGTATACATCGTTTTTAAGAAGTTGAGCAATATAACAATTTACAGTTTCAGTTCTTTACACCAGTTTCTAAATATATTTAGGTTTTCATCTTGCAGGTGACAACTCACAAAACCTTTGGAAGGAACCACTACACAAAAGGACTGGCGTACAGTCTATGGGTAAGCCCTAGTTACCAAATGGCTCTCCCCGCTTATGCAGACCTTAGGGGGAAGTTTACAGTTGGAAGAAGTTACGGCATGGTTTTTACCCAGTTTTGGGTTGTTGTTCTTCAGTTTACCAGTTTTGGTTTTTGTTTAAACCCTCACTTACAACAAGGTAACTTCGGCTCAAAGCCGTGATTTGTAAATGCTTGTTTCTCATGTTTTTACAAATGTTTGATACTTGGTCTGTTGTTTTTCATTATTTAAAACCCCATCTTACAATATGGGTGCACCGGCTTTAAGCTAGTTTTTGTACTCTGTTTAAGTTTAAACCTTTTCGTCCTGTTAAGCACTACACAGTTTCTTTTAAAAGCATAAGGGTTTTCCTTTGAGCTCCGACTCAGTTTATCTTAAAGCTATTATGGTGACTTTGTAAACTAGGGTTTTTACCCTATTCGCCTGTGTAATAACAATTTTACTGTGTATTATTTATTTTGCATAAAAATATTGTTAATGGCTTGAAGACTCTTACTCAGTCATTTTATAAAATTATTTTACCTACAGGCTCAGAAATTTCGAGCTAGGGTTTCCTAAATGAAACCCTTGTTTTTGAATAATTCTTTCAATTTATTTGAGTAGGTTCTTTACTTGTAAAACAATTATTGTTTTTAAATTAATATTATTATCTGTATATATAATTTTGCTATAAAGAATGTAACCAGTCTACAATAGTTCAATCTGTTTAATAATAATGCTCCAAATAATAGATTTATAGCTTACTGTCTTTCTGTTATTAAAATAAAGAAATTTATAAGGGTTCCGACCCTGTTGTTACTCTTGCAGGTATAAACCTGTTAACATTTGCAGAACAGTTCTTACATAGATATGTAATGTTAAAGTTAGTTATAATCCTATTCTTATTGTTTTACTGAAATGTTAGCAAGAATTCTTATTAGAGTTATTTGTAACATCCATTTAGTAACTAGTCTTTTTATAAACAATAAATATTTTCCATAAAAACTTTTCTTGTTTACAGTAACTATTGTCTTAGTTTAGCTAACATTATAAGTAAATAAACTAAGTATTATAGTTTATTTCTTTGTTTATCTAAACGTACTAAGTAGTTTAAGTGTATCTTTTCTACTGCATTTACAATTAGTTATTAAATAAAACACAAAGGAAATAGTGATAGCATAATACAATTTATTCTTATGCACTTGAGTAAAAGAATACTTCATTTATCTACTAAGGTATCTTTTTAACCTAATAATTCTTCTACCTGTAATGGAATACTGCTACTTCATTATCAATATATTTACAATAACAAAGAACATAAATAACCAGGTTATTGGTCTTTTGATACTAATCTTCATACTGCAATGAAATACTTTGCTATTATGAAATGCATATTACATCTATTCATTTCAGTTTCTACTCATTTCCTTCATCTACTTTAAATACCCTGCCTGTGCTGAAGTATGGTCTGGTCCTTCCAGATGTGGAAAAACAAAGGTTAGAATTATTTTTCATCTATTCAAATTCATTTCTTCAAATATCTAAAAAGATTACTAACTCTAATATTTTTGCAACTAAATTTTTAACATTTAGATAACAATCAGATTCACTTTTAACCATTTCACACAATAAAACAAAAAGATTTTAGAACCTGATTAAGCTGGACAACAACAGCGTTAGGAGGTTGTTCCTCCCTACCAACTCCTGTAGAGTGCCCAAACAACGCTTCCTCAGGACCCCCGAGCCTGCTCCTGGTCTCCTTGGCTGAGAACTGGTGGAGCAAGCAAACAATAAACTAGTCCAATGACTCAGTAATGACTCTGCACTCAACAGTAAGATCCTTCAGCTGAAAAGCTGCACTAGATCACTTAGCAGTTAACCCCTCAAACTCTTTCCACAAATTCCCTTGCGATTGAACTTCTCTGAAGTACATTCACCTGAATGTTCACTTCTCTAGAATGAGCAGCCTCAGTTCTCTTCAATGCGCATTTTTATAAAGATTGCCTAGGTCTTTTGGGTCAGTTGTCATTAATTGAGCCACCTACTCTGATCCCACTTTCTTGGGGGATCATGACCCCAAATGTAGGGAGGTTGCCACCTGCAACAGTTGGAAGAGGTTTGAGGATGTTGCCACTTGTCTGTTTGCTCTCCACCCAGTCTCCTCCACCAATTTGACCAGTAAACACTCTTTTAACAGCTCTTCTAAGCTGTTGTCTCCACTTTCATTTATTTAAAATTAAAATATTCAGAATTACATTTAATATCCTTGACTCTGCTGAGTCATCACTTGCAACTTAGCATAAAATTTAACATATTGTCTTTGAATAAAATAAAATAAAATAATATTGTTTTTTGCAAAATTGGGGCATGTGACAAGTACATAACATATCACACAAAAGAACACAAGGTTTTAACGTGGAAACCTAAATTGGGAGAAAACCATAAAAGCGCTTGTTTATTCATTAGAGTCGCAGATGGAACACTTCTAGTCTATGCACTAAGCTGACATACATCTTCTCAATCATTCTTTACATAATATATGTGCACATAGCTTCCATATGGACTCATACATTGTGATTCTACTTAGATTTCAACCCCAAAACATCATTGCATTGACTTGCACATTACAATTCTGTCTTTTTCTTTCACTCTATCTATATCTAAAATTGCAACCCATTACATATTGATAGGATCTAATGGGCTCGATTTACATCTTTCTCCCACTACATGTCTTATTACATAAGTGGACCAAAAGCCTAACTAACTGGCCAACCTTTTGGTTGTATTTATTCAAACAGGTACTCTTCCTCAATATTCGCCTCAATTGTCAAAGTTGACTGCCCTTCTTACCATTTTGTCCTAGCCTTCAACTAAAAATTGCAAAATAGGTACCCCAAATGCCAAAAACAAACCCTAGGAAACATGCCCCCAACACTCACATGTGGCTTGTCCTGAGTCACTTCAGATTGACAAAGCTGGAAAGTTTATCTTCGATCGAAATTCATGGAATAATTTCCTTACCTCCTAGACACGTATATGAACCGCTTCCTTCGACTTACACATTTCTTCAGCAACTTCAGCAGTAATATGTGCTCAATTTATCACTTGTGAAAATGTCATTGCTTGCTTCACTTCAACTTGTGCTGGCCTAATGGCTGCAATAGTTGATTCTCCATCCACTTGCAATTTAAACACTAGGTTTGTCCACCTTTGTTGTTGCATTCAGAGCTTATTGACTTGCTTCTGTAATGAATTAAACTCAACAACCTTGCTTATGCACTCCACTATTGGTAGAGTCTTCAATGACCATCATAGCTTATCCATACGCTTCTCTACTGGACTTAATTTGTCAGTAATATCCTACATCTTCACATCATCCTCTAATGGCCCCCACACATGGGAACCCCCTCATACACTTTGGCACAATATGCCTTAGCTTTCTTGCTTTCTTGAACATCCCCCCTGCACTTATGTGTGTCATTGCTCCATCACTTCAGGGGGAGTTATCGATACTAACTTAGCTTCCAGCTCCATAATTTTTTGTCAAAAATCAGTAATGACTTCCCCTAACTTGATAACTTTATCTTTCACAATCATTTCTAGGGAAATACTAACTTCCAATATGTCGTGACAGGCGGTGTCAATAATTTTCCATTTGATTCCTATCCTGTCGTAGTTGTTCCTTTTGCTTAGCCACAACAACTAATTTAACCTCTAGATTGGTGACCTTGACCTTCGAATGTTTTAGTTGTTCATAATCCATATGATTCCTAGATTTGAGCTCTTTCGTTGACTAAGTTAAAACATTATGAAAAATAAAAAACGATAGGAAAAACATGCCCAGACTAGCATAAGCCATACCTTGTATTGTACTATTAATCTCGGGAGCGCCCAAATCCAATGCCTTCAGAATGATCTATAATTTACAATCCTTTTTTGACATAGGAACCTCACTTGGTCGCTCTTCAGACGAGTCTTCCTTTGATGATGTTGACTCAGGTTTGCTAACCGTGACCCGAACTTCCTTCACTATCTTGCATAATATTTGTAGTAGGTCAGTGACTTCCTTGAAGAAATCGATGTTCATTTCATCAACTTTCTGTCGAGTCTCCTTAGCTAGTTCGGCCATCCTATCGACTAAGAGATTGTAGTTGTTGTCCATCAAGGTAGTAAGGCCATTATCCTTAACATTTATTTTCTTCTTGCGAGCTTTATTTTATCGCTCTGCAACCTTCCTTTTATCTCCTACTTTTGCGTTTATTAGTGTAACTCTAGACTCCTGGTTACTACCATGGTGTGAAAATTTTGGATTTTTTCCTCAAGGGTCCCACCAGGTTGGGTTCCTGAAGTTCCTTCTTTCCATGGATCCCCCTTATCATACAATTGATCATCTGCTACTGGCTCCTTCCACTCTTTAGGCCATTCCCTTACTATGTTGTCAATTTATTCCTCTGTTATCCTGAATTCTGTCACCAACCATTGCTTCTAGGGGTTTTGTCGCGGTTGAAAATTAATGTAATGTGGCCCCAAATGAAATCAAATTATATTTCAATATCACTGCATCGTTGTAACTTCCAACCTTGGTATACTCAACACATGATGTATCATCAACTCGACTTGCAAAAATAACTCTACATTATTGTCTATCTATCAACACTTAAGGTCCATGAACCATAATTTTTTATATCTAGCCCCTCGATATGGGACATTTACTTCCATCCCTTGGTAATACAGTTGTTCTGCTCATGCAATAAAATATTTTAGTAACAATAACCATGAGTAGGTAAAGGGATTACCTTTATTTTGCATGTCTAGAGAATCCACTAACAATTCATTTAGTAAAAACATGGACCAGTTCAACTAGGCCTTTTAGTACATTGCTCTGCTGTAGAAATTACTCTAGTAGTGCATTAGTTTGGTCATATTTTCCTTAGTAACTTTGTCAATAACACCTTCACTGTGAACTGAACATCCTGATCATTGATAGAGGCTATTTCTAAGCCCCTATTGTATTTATCCAATCCATACCTCTCCTTCATTATTGTAGCTAAATTCTTGTCATGATCCTTCCTAGAAAGGAAAGGTGTCGGGTCTTCCCTAGCTTTGGGAAAACTCGTAATGTTTTCAATAAAATCCACATCGACTTAAACTTTGGTATCTAGCCAAATACACCCACCATACTAACAATTGTTTAACGCAGGTAAGAGGCATGTGCAGAAACGACAAGATACTAGACCTTTGTATCCCATGATCCCACTCCATAGAGACCAACATAAGTGCCCCCCTTCGTCAATTTGAACCCTCTCCATGTACCGAAATTCTTTAAATTCTTCGTATTTTTGGAGGTCATGGTCGGTAAATGACAACTTATTCATATTTGATAGAGTCTTCCCGGTTACTTGAACACCCCGAGGGACAACAGGCTCAACCAAGGTATACTTAGGAATTTTTTTTATAGGTACATGAGGAACATGATCCTTTTGAGGTGGCCTATAATAATGAAACATTGTAGTTGAACCAGATCTGTATGCCTCAATATCACATGTTGCTTTCGTTTGACTCTCTGGATTGACGGCTCAACCCCCTGTTCTCTTCTTCTTTGGCAGGTTTACAGGAAGGGGAATTGACGCAATCTTTAGTTGCTTGTCCATAATAGGTATTCCAACTAGAGTTTCCATAGTATATCCATGGGTAGTACTAGTGCTAGAGACGCTCATTTCCATTTATTCACCTATCGGAATTGTAGAACTTCAGCTTCGGTGACTTCTACAGCTTAAGTTTGCTCAAGATGATTTACATAAGGAACACAATGAGTTCTGATAGTGGCCAACCCATCCCTTTTTCAATTCATGAGCACATGTGGTAATATGTTTGATCATGTGGGTATTTAATTAAATAGATCTTGGTAATTATTTCAAGGGTGGAGGCCAGTCCATTCACACATGCAAAATGTTTCTAGTTAATCATGAAACATTTCCCCGAACACCACCACTACTTCCACCGTAAAAGTAGGCATTAAAGTGCATTAATTGCATACTTGACAGATTAACACGTTTCAAAATGAACTTTCACCAGACAAACTTCAACACATAAGAGTTCAACATTTTATCTTCAGTCGAGAGAACTGTGGCTATCCCTATAGGTTTTTAGTCGACTTCCATTCATTAATCCATCAACAGGATCACCATTTAGCTTTTGTAATTAAACTGCACCCCCCTTAGTAATAAAATTTATCACATAAGGACCCACCCAATGATTTCAAAGCTTACCAAGATGTTTTAAAAACTAACTGTCATATAAGAGGACTAAATTCCCTTGCTTGATTAGACATACCCATGAAGTAAGTTATCCTTAGGCTAGGTACAATATACTTCATAGGAACGACAACCTCTTGTCCATAAACCAACTTAAAAGGTGTGTGCCCTATCAATTTTTTCCACGTAGTGAGATAGGCCCATAGCATTATTGTAATCTTCATATCCCAATCATCGTGGTTCATATTACATATCTTAGTCAGGGCATTCTCCAGTATCTTATTAATAGCTTTAACAAATCCATTTTCTTGAGGATGATAAGGTGTTGTCTTCCTATGCTAAATATGATTTTTTTCATAAAGTGATTCAATTGTCTTCTTAACAAATTTCGTACCTTGATCACATACCATAACCTTTGGAAATCCAAATGTGGTGACAACATTGTTGAACAAGAATCTCGCCACAGTCGCAATAGTGCATTCTTTCATAGGGGCTACCTCATCCCATTAAGTCAAACAATTCGTCACATTAATGATATTTCATGATCCATTTCACTTCCCAGGTGGGTTAATAGGTCCCAAAAAATCCATATCCCATTTATCAAATGCTTGCAAAGTGATCTGTGGCATTAGCAACATCTCATCTCGTCGTGGCAATTTCCCCATTCTTTGACATATGTCGTAGTTCCTACAATATTCATCTAAATTTGCATGCAGCATAGGCCACCATAGGAAAACTCATAAAATATTATGGGTAGTTTGTATTCCACTATAGTGACCACTTGCCACACAATTCCAAGCTTTGGTGAGAATAAAGGCCCATTCATGTTCTAGAACATATCGTTGAAGTATTTAATTAGGACCCATTTTATATAATTCCCCAGCTATTAAATGGACATTTGCAACCTTAACAACCAAATATTTCTTCCATTCCTTGTTAGATCCTTCTGGCAGCATTACTGTAGAGAAGAAACCAATAAAACCTACATAATACTCATTTGCAATCTTAACAACAAATAGTTGTGCATCAGGCAAGTTATCATCCATAATACTAGGCTCTTCCCCATTTTCTATCCTTGACAAATGACCAGGTCCAAGATAATTACTTCTAGGATTAACAACGACCTTGAAGTCAAAATCCTAGACGAGAAGAATCCATTGGTAGATCTCCCCCCCTAACACTGGCTTATTGACCAGGTATCAAAGCATAAAATGGTTAGTAAACATCTTAAAGTGACCACCTAACAGATAATGATGAAGCTTCAGCAATGCATAGACCATGACATGTCCCTCCCTCTCAGTGGTAGTATAGTTCTTCTCTGCCGTCGACAACTCCAAACTAGCAAAAGCAATGGGGTGGTCGATGGACCCCTTTCCAGTTTTGGAAAGTATGACTCCCAGTGCGACAAATGAGACATCGACATAAACATGAAACTCCTTCTTCCAGTCTAGAAAGAACAATATCAGGGAAGATAACATCTTCTCCTTTAATGTGTCGAGACACTTCTAACATTCTTCATTCCACTGGAATTTAACATCCTTATTAAGTAGCTTCTCCATCGAAACAATGATTTCACAATAACCCCAAATGAAGTTACAATAATATCCTGTATGCCCCAATGTAGTTTGTTACTTCTTAACTGAAGTAGGTAGGGGTAGGTCGACTATGGTTGCAATCATGGCTGGATCCATCAATATCCCTTCCTTGCATACAACATGACCCAACAAAAGGCCAAAGGGTGCACAAAATATGTATTTCTTTAAATTTAAGGAAATTTGAAACTGTCAACATCTTTCTAGCATGAGACATAGGCTATTAATGTTATCCTTAATAAGTCCATTTACTGTCTAGTCATCAAAATATACTTTCAATAATTTATATATGAACTCTTTAAACCTAGGAACAAAGATTCTAAAAAATATAGCAGGTGCATTCTTAAGTCCAAAAGGAATTACCATGTACTAAAAATAGTCCCATTCCATCGCAAATGTAGTTTTTTTTTTATTTTCTTTTTCTATCCAGATTTTATGGAATCCAAAATGCTCACCAGTAAAAGAATATATCTCTTAGCCACTGATTCTCTCCAATACTTCATCTGTAAAAAGGGTAGGGAATGGATCATGCAGACAAGCATCATTCAATTTTCTGAGGTCGGCACAAATATGTACTTCACCCATCTTCTTATCTTGTACAACCATAGGACTAATCCACTCATATTCCTCAACAATTTCAATACTTATGGAATCCAACATTCTGTCGATCTCTCTTTAACCTTCTCTTTATAATGTGGATTTAACCTATATGGTCGCTGTTTGACTTGTTTGGCATCAGGTTTCAGAGGAATCTTCATTTCTCCTAGGTCACCCACAATTCCTTTCATTTTAGAAAACTTTGTTGGGAAAAAGTCTTAGAACTCATGCAACAAGTCGATGATCTTCCCGACAGTCTCATCATCCCAGTAGTCATAAATATTCACAAATTTTGTATTTTTAGGGGAACCAATGTTTACCTTCTTAATTTTTAGTGGTTTAAATAACTTATCATAGGATATACCGAGTCCCTCGAGTTCTCTGTTTCCTTCTGATTCTGGGATCTGAATATCACAAGGATCGTCATCTTCAAGTTCTCTTTAAACATTTTAGTAGTCCTTTTGATTTTGAACTGTCACACTCCACTACGACATGTTTGACATAGGTACCAAGATATCCTATTTTTTTGGCTTTGATTACTTTTAGGGTTGAATCAATGGATGAAATTTCATTGGCATAGCTAAAAGTGTGCTTGAAACTTTTGGCAAGTTGACCCCAATTAGCAGTGATACATTGTAGTTCCAACGATGTATACCAATTCCTTGGAATCATATCTAATGTATGAATGAACAAATGCACCCAATCCTATTTCAGTCTCTTGTTCCATGTCAAGGTACAAGCATTAATGTGATCAATAGGACTTGTCAGTCCATTGTACTTCTCTCCAACATAAGGAATTTCCTCACCAAACCATATTTCAAACAATTTTCTACAATGTGACCAAACTGTAATATGCAGTTTGTGAATAACCATCCACCTTGCTAAAGTAGCTTTCAGAGAAGCGTCCAAAGCCAATAACCGCTGCTGTTGTGGTACCCTCATTTCAAATTCACATAGATATATGTTTATTTAGGTATCCCTTCATAAGTAGTCAAGTCACATACCTCTGTACCAATCCAAGGTAATGACTTTGTAATTTTGGCACATTTCCTCATTGATACTTCATGTAATATGTTATGCTATTTTTCCAATGCCTCACCTGAATCTGATGAACAATAAATAACACTTATCCAACCCAGTATACCATCTACAATAGGATTCATACAGTCTTCCATATTATATGAAATATTATATATGTTGTCTAATTCTGTTGTATCATACTCACCCCTTACTGGCTTGACATATCTCTTTCCCTTTAATGGGTATAATAGTGTGACCACTCTCATTTCTAAATATTCAAATGACAAGATGCACTTCTTGAAATTGATAATGTTCTTGTTCTCAATTTCCTAATCGGTACCCAATAGCATAGGGTACAGATTAGTATCATCAGAAATTTCAACCACCTCAAAATGTACATAAGTCCAAAGCCTTTCAATGTCAACAGGAAGTGTCAGTAATTGACCCAATGGCATGGCCTTCAATTGATTTCTAGTTGCAACTGGACTAGAGAGAATACTAATTTAGGCTATCTCATACTTTCCCATGTTTTTTTGGTATGAATGTTTACATCTGATCCTAGATCCAGGATGATGAAATCCATATCATAATCACCAATCTCAAAATTCATACAAAGCTCATGCCTAGTCTTCCATCTTCTATTAATATGATTGACAACTTTCTCTTGCATTTGATCATATGAATCTTCTATTAGTGTAGATAGTTCTTCTATTGCATGCTCATCCCTCAATAATTCTAAACAACTTCTCAGTATTTCTTTCAAAGAACTTACCGATTTTGTCGACTTTTGTGGAGAATATTGGTTGAACCCTCATAAAATAATGGTACAAAATGTGATGTTAATGATCCATTTTTTCTTTCCAAAAATTCTTGTTGTGCCTCAAAGAAAACTTGTTTTTTTTTGTTCATCGAAAGGTACCTTCCTCTAGGTAGCTAGTTATATTCTTGAGTTCGACAGGTAACCATATCCATCTTCTCCTCCCGTAGTGCCTCCTGTAAGTTACGAAACAACAGTTGGTGGTTTTCCTCTAGGTTCAAATGTAATATTATGAATGTTGTGATTAGTATTATGCAATTAGTTCCAATTCACATTGGTTTTGGCTTTTCACTCAGCAATAAGCTACAGATAGTCTTCGATAGTATGATCCAACGCTTTGCAATACGAACACATCAACGCAAGGTTTGTGCGATCTCTATCATATTGTCCTTGTTGACCATAATTATAACAAATGAGATGACCTCTTCTGTGGCCAAATCCAACTCCTCTTCCATGGCCTCTAAATGCGCCACCAAACCTTAGCTGGGCGAACTATACATTGGCTCTTTCGAATTTCATTTGTTCATCATTATTCATTAAATATGTATTAATTGTATTTTCTTGGAGCAATTGATATTCCCTACAATATTTTTCACCATGTCCCACAAATCGACATAAATTACAATAAAGACTAGCATGTTTACTTACTATTTTTTGCAAATATAAACATTCTTTTGATCGCTGTCCTCTGGTATGATATATTTTGCAACATGTGATTCCTTGTGTGTTGAATGGATTCAATGCACAAGACACAAGTAAATTTGAACCCAAAATCCGACGACCTATTTGTCTGAATTTTGACAAGACTTTGTCTAACATCCAATAGGGTGACCATCTTGAAATGTCGGTAGAATTGCGTCAGATATCCGACAAGCCCAACAATATGTCGTAAATACGACAACAATTAGTCGTATGAATGATAGGAAGAGGTAAAATTACTTTACATTATGATTTTGGAGATCCTAATGAAAGAATTAAGAAATTTTCATTAAAACATGCTATGTAGTATATAAAAGATGTAACCTTCTTTTTAATAAAATTATATTTTTTTCTTTAATAAAAATTTCAAATGACAAATAATATTGAAGATTCAATTGTCATAAAGAATATATGCCATCACATACAAAGAAATAATTTTAGCCATTAATTTTATTTACATATATAAAATGAAATATTATATTTAGTAAAAAAAACCTAAAAATAATTTTAGCCATTAATTTTATTTATATATATATAATGAAATATTATATTTAGTAAAAAAAACCTATTATATTGTATTCAATAAAAAAACAAATAATATGGAAGATTCAATTATCTTAAAATTATAAATAATTGAAAAATAATGTATATAAAAATAGAATATTTAATTATCATTAAAAAAATATAATATATACATTGAAGTTGAATAAACTAATGTAATATAAAAATACACATTTAAAATAAAGAAAATGTTGTAAATACGTAAATAACCATTATTAAATATAAAAAAAGTTAACTAAACTTTAGCTTTTATAAGAGAAGGCTTTCCTTGTATTCACATGGAAATTGATGGTTTTTCAACAACCAACCCAACCAAAGATAAGAGAACATGATGCCGTGTTAATATTTTGCATTCTCAAGTCAATTGCAATGGATAAGAAAAAAATAAAATAAGAATATGAAAGAGTTAGAGAAAGGTTGCTTGATTTAAATAAAAGAGAGTCCCTGAGGAAGTATGAAAAAGTGGCTTGATTTAAATTAAGTAAAGAAAATGGGAACTTGATTTTTATTTTAATGGGAAAGAAAAAAGAAAATAAGAATATGTAAGTGTAAAGAAAAAGGTTGCTTGATTTGAATAAAATAAAGGGAATGTTCCAGGAAGTAAAAAGAAAAGTGGCTTGATTTAAATTAAGTAAAGAAAATGGTAACTTGATTTAATTTTATTTAATTTTATTGTAGAAGAATAAGAAGAAAGATGATTGTAACATAATATGACTTAGAAAATTTTTGAGAAAATATGTTTTTGGAACATGATTTAAAGAATTTATGAAATATTTTATGTTTTTGGAATATTTTTGATAACGGTATATAGCTGAAAGATTTTTTAAAAGATAAATTAATATTTTCATCGTAAATACATATGTGAAAAATGTAATCTTAATTTCAATATAAAGACATACAAATTATGTTTTCGGAAAATCAACTTACCCGGCAACGCGAATTTATTGTAAAAAGGATGAGTAAATTTTCTCTTACAAATTACAAACACTCCGAATAGGACTAGCACAATGACCACACCGACAATACTCAATCCCAGCGCTAAAGGTCGAGTAGTAGGGTGTTTTGTCTCTGCAACAAATAACAATATTGGTTAATGAATTGAATTAGCAAATGCAGATGAGATTTTTCCAAATAAATTATGAGAGCAGTACTTTGATTTGTTTCTCTTCATGGACCAATTGAGTGTATAGGAGATTGATATATTAACCTTGATGGACCACTCTGGAGCAAGGACAAAAGTCCAGCATCACTATAAAACTTGTATCTTTCATACTTAATCTTGCAGTTTTGACAATAGTTGAGTCCTTCTGATCCGTTGAAACAAGAAGCTAAGAATTGGGTTCTAGTGTCAAGGCACTTTCTACATAGACTTGTGTTAAGGTCTCTCCAACACTGAGCTAGAGCATAAATCCCACTCTCATGTTTTGTACTAAAACTCACATTACTGGACACAACATCATTCACAAGGATCCAAAGAGAAGGAATCGACGAATCCAAATTCAATTCAAACGTATATGTTCTATTTTCGTAGTATAGTGATACTAGTAATGTCGTATCCAATTTTGAATAGAAGTTGGAAGTGTCATACCTCACAAAACATCCACTGATATTAATGCTTGAGGAAGTGTAAGCGCCACATCAATCTGGCTTGCATAGAGTTTTTGTAGCGTTTGAATGCACAACCGACAAGCAGAGGCATTGAGGTCTCCCCTGCATTAAGCAAGGCCGTACATCTTGTTTCCATTCCGTCCATGTGATGAAATAATGTAGCTAGTCTTGTTCACTTTCTCAACATGTATTCAGAACCACCTTTAAGATCCTTTCCAAAGCACTTCCATTCATGATCTGATCTGGTCCGCATATTCTTTATTGGGGCTCAGTAAGAATATCCAACTGATTTGATGCTGATGTTAGTAATAAGAAGAGAAATAACAGGAGAAATATTTTGCATTTAGCAGTGAATTGGATGATATTCCCCATGATATTGAAATGAATCTCTCGAAAAGGATTTGCACTGCCTCCTTTACAACCCGATTGAAATATAAGATAAGGGAGTGTCATGTTAATATTTTGCAGATTTATGTCGAAGGCGTTTCACAATGGAGACGCACTCTCAAAATATTCCTCGTCGGTTCATCTAATTGCAATTCAAAAAGTGTGTCGTCTGTTTGGAACTAGGAGTTAGGTAGGTTTCTTTTGTGTTACAGTCGGTCCTGCACATGAATGTATTGATGGGATTATGTCCTGACAATTTTTTTCATGCATGTTTGGTGATGAATTTTATTTTTTCCTGCATGTATCGATTGGTAGGCCCATCTTTTCTACCAGTGTCCTTTATTTCATTTTAGTTTAGTCCTTTTTCAATTTATCAACGCGATTTCACAATATCGATTCCGTAACTTCTGTCCCGCAGACTATATTTCCATAATACAACTTTCCATAAGCTTTCTTCTGCAACCTCATTCATTCTGCAATAGAATCTATCTACAATTGAGTATCCGCAACTCCATTTTTGTAGATTACCCTTCAATAAGCTCCTTTTTGCAACCTTATTTTCCGCAGTACTATTTCTGCAATACATATTTCCAGAAATTTGTTTCAGCAGTTCTGGTTCTGCAACTCTATTTCCGCAAATATCCCTTCCATAATTGATTTTCTGCATTTTCCTTTCTACAACAGTTTTTTCATAATTGCAGATTGCAGGTTTGAAATTCTTAGTTTTCAAAAACTAACTTCCGCAAACTTGCGTTTGCAACGATACTTTCTGCAATTAGACTGCGGATTGCGGATCCCGCTTCCCACTTGGTATTTAGGGTGTTTTGCTAATAGGTGGCTTGCGTTTTTTTACTACACTTTTATTTGTTTCCCTAAACAATCAGTCCTGTGCATGAATGGATTGATGGGATTATGTCCTAATAGGTTTTTTCATGCACGTTTGGAGGTCAATTTCATTTTTTTCTGCATGTATGAATTGACAAGCCCATATTTTCTGCCACTGTCCTTCACTGGAGTTCATTTCTTTGAATTGGGCATAGCCTTTGCCAAGATTTGAGGCCGATGGTTTTGTGAAAGTTTCAGTCTGAGGGATATCTCGGGTTTAGGCCCATATTTTGTAGGGTCAATTTGGTCGAGGGATTTTGTGGCTCTAGGCTCATAGTTTGTGGGGTCAATTTGGTCATGGTTTGGTTTCATTGTCGCTCGAGTTGATGAAGAACACTTTTCCAATGTCCCTTCCTCGCCATGAGTTCTGTATGTTTATGCTTCATCAATGCATTGTTTCTCCATTAATGCAATAAATCTTGTCATTTGATTTATACATGTTCCTATTTCTTAATTGCAGCTCAGCTTATGAGGATCTCGAAGATCTTATGAAAATTATTGATTTACTGGGTTTGTTGTTGCACTGCCTTTGCTTTGCACATATATACAAAGCTTTAGGTAACCAATTTTCGGTACTGTTTGCATTTGATTTGCTTGTATTTCTTTTGCTGTGCTTCGTTTACACCATCTATTTTGCAACAGAGGTTTTCCCAATTTATCAAATTTGTAGGTCTTCCTTCAGTCTGCTAAACTATTTTCAACATTCATTGTGGTAGAAAAATATTTTCTTGGTATTTCCGCGGCTTTGAATTTATCCTCTTCTTGCAATTGGAATTTTAATCTTGAATGTTTAAAATTTAGTATTTACTTACAAATTTCTTATTTATTGTCAAATTGAGAGTTTCATTTTGCAAACAGCATGTAAATGTTATTTTCAAATGGGTAAGAGTAGTTCTGAAACATGGTATTTACTCTATAAGGAGAAAATGTTCTTATCTTGCATATACTTGACAGTAGAAGCAAACATGTATCACTAAGCCTGTTCATAAAAAACAATTAACATGACCACTTTCAAAACATGTAATCCACACTACCAAGGCACGGGTTGTTTCACTCTGAATAATTTTCAATTTTGTTTTGTTATTTTTTCATGCCCTATTTGATTCCATAGGAAACAACAACCATCATGTTATGGAGACCATGCTTACTGAAGATGTTATTTCACTCTTGCTACATGGTGTTTTCAGCCTTTTCTTGCTGGTACAAGTTTCCACATTAAACCAAGTGAACTCACTCAACTGATCAACTATTCAGTTTCGAATTTCTATCTTAGGTGACCTTCACAAGCATGATCTATTACTTCCAATTATATATAATAGTCTTATAGAATATGTGAAATTAAAAGAAGGAACTATAACCAAAGTCATCCAATGTACATGCAATGTTGTACATAATGTAATGTATGTTTCATTTCCTCGTTGTTTTTTCCCACTTAATGAATTTCACACCGTTGATGAATAAAATGTTTTTGTCTCACATTACTATCTAACATACTTCTTCTTACCAGGACTATCACATTGCTTGCACTTGATTTTGTCATAGTGGATGCAACGATTATTGGAGACACTGCATCTTAGCACTTAGCTGTATCCTCTCCTTCGCAGAGTAGTTCCTCTGTTGCAATGAACCCTACCTCAATAAATGAAAACCATGCCTTTCCTACATCGAATATCCCATTCACATCACTTTCCTCTTCTAGCAAAGTTTGGAGCATTCAAGGTCGAGTTATTTCCAAGAGAAACATTCATGAATTTAGAAACCAATGAGGTATTGGCAAAGTGTTTGAATTTGAACTTGTTAATGCTTAACATGATAAAATACATATCTCTGCATTCAATGAATTGACACTCTCTTTGTACGACCAAATACAAATAGGAGTAGTGTACATAGTATCAAATGGCACAGTGAAAGCATCCATGTTAGAAAACAGGACCGTAGAGCAATAACAGATATATAGTTAAATGAATAAACAAGATGCAAAACACATTAAAACATTACAGAGAGACACAAATATAATGTGGTTCACCCAAACGATGGGCCGCGTCCACAAAGAAATTGTCAGTCCTTGTATTACAGTCGAGAAAGATGAAGGGATACACCCTGCAGCAAAACCGCTGCACTTCCTCTTCACGCTCTCATAGTCTCTCTTCCAATACAATACAATACCATACTCATTCATTTTACAATGCTTTCTTTTATAGGGGAAATACAATGGGAAAATTCTAGGGTTAACCCAATACCATGGGTCCGCAAAACTATTGGCCAAGGCAGGGGGAATGAGTGTACAATACTCCTAGGTTACAATCACAACTGAATAATATCTCTGGATCTGGAAGATTAGGCTCCACAACCAACAATCTCCCACTTGTAGACTGATCACAGCAACTCCACCGCTACTGCACTTGCTGGATTATGCTCTAGACCTTGGACTTGGCAAATTTATTCTTTTCACCTTCATGCTTGAAGGCCAACAGAAACCGAGCAGGAACTCAGTTTCTCTCTGGTTACTCCCTTTGTTAACATGTCTGCAGGATTCTGGCTAGTGTATATCTTTTCTAGCTTAAATAGTTCTTCATCTACAACAAATCTTATGAAGTGGTACTTGAGTTGCATATGTTTAGTCCTATAATGAAAGGCTAAGTTCTTTGCAAGATGAATGGCACTCTGGTTGTCACTGTACAACCTACTATTCTCTTGCTTCTTACCCAATTCTTCCATGAACCTCTGCAACCAAATCATCTCCTTACTAGCCTCTGTAGCAGCAACATACTTTGCTTTTGTTGTTGAAAGTGCAACAACCTGTTGCAGTTTTGAGATCCAACTTACTGCTGTTCCACCTACAGTAAACACATACCCTGAGTGCTCCTCCTGCTGTCTTTATCACCAGCCATATTTGCATCAACATATCCCTGTAGAACAGTGTTTGAACGTCCAAAACATAATGCATGAGAAGTGGTACCTCTCAAATACCTAATAATCCACTGTACTACTTCCAATGCTCTTTACCTTGATTATTCATATACCTGCTCACAACTCCCACTGCATGTGTAATATCTGGTCTTGTGCACACCATGGCATACATCAAGCTCCCAACCGTTGATGAATAAGGAATCTTGGACATGTAATCTATCTCTTCCTGTGTCTCTAGACACATATCCTTGCTTAGTTTGAAATGGCTGGCCAAAGGTGTACTGACTGGTTTTGCATTCTTCATTCTAAACCTCTGCAACACCTTTTCTATGTACTCACCTTGAGACAACGTCAATTTGCGATTTTTCTTGTCTCTTGTTATTCTCATACCAAGGATTTTCTTTGCAACACCCAAATCCTTCATCGCAAATGATTTAGCTATTTTTCTTTTGAGCACATTTATATCATGCATGTTAGACCCTACAACAAGCATGTCATCCACATACAATAACAAGATAATATATCTTTTGTTATCTAGCCTCTTGAAATAAACACAGTGGTCAAAATGACATCTATCATAACCTTGTTCTGTCATACTTATCAAATTTTAAATACCACTGCCTTGGAGCTTGCTTCAGGCCATATAAGCTCTTCTTCAACCTGCAAACCAAATTCTCCTTCCCTTTGACCTCATACCCTTGTGGCTACTGCATATAAATCTCTTCCTCCAAATACCCATGGAGAAAGGTCGTTTTTACATCTAACTGTTCAAGATGCAAATCTTCTACCACCACTAGCCTTAAAATAGTTCTAACTGAATTCATTTTAACAACAGGAGAAAATATTTCATCAAAGTCTATACCTTTCTTTTGTGCAAACCCCT
The DNA here is from genome assembly GCA_001517045.1 of Pseudotsuga menziesii. Classification (NCBI taxonomy): domain Eukaryota; kingdom Viridiplantae; phylum Streptophyta; class Pinopsida; order Pinales; family Pinaceae; genus Pseudotsuga; species Pseudotsuga menziesii. The sequence continues at coordinate 789,529 of LPNX010898639.1, forward strand.
TTACAACAAGTCTAGCCTTGTATCGCTTCTTTCCTCCATCTTATTCCTTCAACCTGTAAACCCATTTATTCTACAATGCCCTTTTTCTGTAGGAAACTTAACCAGATCCCAAGTCTGGTTTCTTACCAATGAGTCCATCTCCTCATCCATGCCTTGCTCCCACTTCTTTCTAGTTTCTACCTGCATTGCTTCTTCAAAACATTCTGGTTCACGAGAATTGGTCATCAATAAATAATACAGTGAAGGAGATAATCGTTTAGGGGGTCTACTTAACTTGGTAGACTTTCTTATAGTTGCAGGAGTTTCAGGTACCTACTATCGCTCTTGATTTTCTGGTGCTTTTGGAACTTCATTTTCTTTGATTTCATCAAGCATTGTGTACTCTATTTTTTCCTTTTCTTCTTTCTTTCCTTGCAACTGATCTTTGTACATGAACTTTTCATTGAATACTACATCTCTACTCCTAATGATTTTGCGATTTTTAAGATCCCATAAGCGATAACCAAAATCATCAACCCCATATCCAATAAAGGTACATTTCTTGGATTTAGCCTCAAGCTTTGTTCTATCATCTTTATCAATATGGAAAAATGATTCACAACCAAAAGTTCTCAAAAATGAGTATTTTACCTGTTTACTTGTCCATGCCTCCTATGGAATACCACCATCCAAAGTGTTTGAAGGCCCTCGGTTTATTAAATAAACAACAGTGTTTACAGCATCAACCCAAAACTATAAGGGAAACCCTGCATGCAATCTCATACACCTTGCACGCTCCATGATCGTTCTGTTCATCCATTCTAACACCATTTTCTTGGGGTGTTTCAGGGACTATCTTCTCTCTGCGAATTCCATTGTGTGAACAGTAACTGTCAAACTCCTTGTTGCAGTACTCGCCTCCATTATTAGATCTGAGACATTTCAACCTTTTTCTTGTCTCATTCTCAGCCAAAGCTTTCCACTTCTTAAAAGTATCAAACACATCATATTTTGTCTAATGCAGCAAACCCAAGTTTTTCTAGTTGCATCATCAATAAAAGTAACATAATAACGAGAGCCACCAAGAGATTGTACCTGAGCTGGTCCCCATACATCTGTATGGACAAGCTCTAACTTTTCACTCTTCTTTTGTTTCCCAACCCTGAGAAATCTAACTCTCTTCTTTTTTCCATAACATAATTCCAAACTTACCTACTTCAGATTAGGAAGCAGTTTCCTTGAGTGGAGAATCTGCATCCCCTTCTCACTCATGTGGCCAAGCCTATGATTCCACAACGCTGCACCTGTTTCTGTGGAAGCTACAAAGATAGAATAATCAGTATTACGAGGGCATAAATATAACATACCTATCCTATCTCCTTTTGCAATTACCATTGATCCTTTAGTGATCTTCCACCACGTTTCTCCAAACATATACAAACAGCCACTATCTCTCAACTGCCCTGTTGAGATTAGATTTCTTTTCATAGCAGGAATATGCCTTACATCCTTTAGCAGCCATTCACTTCCATTATTTAACTTAATCTGTACCTTACCCTTTCCAACAATTTTACATGATTCATCATCCCCCAATAGCACATGCCCAAAATCACCTTGAACATAATCATGAAAGAATTTCCTATGGGGTGTAGCATGACATGAAGCCCCTAAATCTACTACCCAATAATAACTACTATTATCTAATGCAAGAATCAAAGCATCTTGTAACACATCACCTGCTACATTTGCATCCTAAGTAGTCGCTTGCTGTCTGTCTCCTTTTTTCTTTGGAGCTCTGCAGTCTTTCTTCAGATGTCCTTTCTTACCATAGTTCCAGCACTCTATTTTTCCAAATCTGGACTTGGATCTTCCCATTTTAGACTTGCCACGATTTCCTGGGCTCCTTCCTATCTCGTTTTGTCTCCCTTTGCTCTCCATGGTCAATGCATTACCTGATGTCTCACCTGTGCTTTTTCTTTGCATTTCCTCGCTAAGAATCACACCAACAACATCATCAAACTTAAGAGTGTTTGAACTATAGGGAAAGAGTTACTTACAACCATGACCAAGCTATTCCAGCTTTCTGGCAATGAGCACAAGATTAGAAGAGCCCTAACCTCATCATCAAAGTTCACTTTTACAGAACTTAACTAACTGGTAAGTGTATTAAACTCATTTAAATGGTTAGCAACATATCCACCTTCCGACATCTTCATATTAGATAAACGCTTCATTAAAAATACCTTGCTAAAAGCCAAGGGTTTTTCGTAGAGCTTACTCAATGCATTCATTACACCCTCTGTAGTTTTTTCTTTCGAAATATTGAAGGCCACCAACAAAGCTAGGCACAGCCGTATTATTCCTAGTGCCTTTCTATCAAGAACCTCCCATTATTCATCCTTCATAGCCGTCGGCTATTTTTCTTTCCCCCCCAACAACAGGTACAGATCCTTCTGGTACAGATAGTCCTCCATTTTCATCTTCCATAACTGATAGTTTTGATCGTTAAATTTATTGACCCTAAAATTTCCTTCTTTTGCCATTGCTCTCACTCGAACCAGGAACCCTTCTTTCCTGCGAGTTTACCAACCAAATAGACCTTTTGGCTCTAATACCAATTGTTAGAAAATAGGATCACAGAGCAATAACAAATATACAGTTAAATCAATAAACAAGATGCAAAACACATTAAAACATTATAGAGAGACACAGATATAATGTTGTTCACCCAAACGATGGGCTACGTCCACAAAGAAATTGTCAGTCCTTGTATTACAGTCCATAAAGATGAAGGGATACACCCTGCAGGAAAACTGCTACAATTCCTCTTCACGCTCTCATAGTCTCTCTTCCAATACAATACAATACCATACTCAGTCATTTTACAATGATTTCTTTTATAGGGGAAATACAATGGGAAAATTCTAGGGTTAATCGAATACCATTGGTCCACAAAACTATTGGCCAACACACATCCCAAAAAAATTTCTCGGGGGCTCCGCCCTCGAACCCCCGTTTCTCGGGGGCGCTGCCCCCGAACCCCCTTTTTCGGGGGCGCTTCCGCGAACCCCAAGGCAGGGGGAATGAGTGTACATTACCCTTGGGTTACAATCACAACTGAATAATATCTCTGGATTTGGAAGATTAGGCTCCACAACAAAAAATCCAATCCAATTTTCAACCATTTGAAATTCCATAATGAAATTTTCCTAGGTTTCTCCTTAACCATACAACCATGCTTAGATGAATACCCCTTAATACCTTTAAATTACTTTAACTTTAAAAATATTCAGGACATCCAAACTATACCTGTCAATTCCATGGTTGACCTTCTTAGACTTGTAATTTTAGTTGCTCCTGCATCCACCATACAGAACTAGGATGGTGTAGAGACTGTACGACGCACCTTTGGACTCTACAACATGTGATGCTTTAGCATTGGCATAACACTAGGCGGAGAGCATTTCCAAATTTAAGGAGCCGAGCTTGCTAACCTTCATGGTTTAACTACTCCTCCATCTTTAGCAATGAAAGGTGGATGCGTTACAGAATTTAATGGAAAAATTGTTGGGACAATCTCCAACAACACTCTTTTTATAAACCCAAATATTGAAGAAACTATCCTTCTCTAGAGATGGTTTCATGACAATGGATTTTGTTCAGCGCCGCCATATTTGAGCCGAAAATTCAATGCCTCTCATTCTGCTCCTAGTAAAAGCATTACCATCAATGAGCTACAAAATATTCAACCATCTGAAAATCCTATTTGGTACTTTGTTGTCGCAACCATTAGAAATGTTAGCATCGATGAATTTCATTTCCTTTCATGCCCTCTTTTTGTTGATGGTATATAATACATGAAATTTTTTTCCCACAAAGTTGGAAACATTTGGCATTGTGGTAAATGTGATGGGGAGTTTCTTGAATGTGACTACCGATACATACTAAATGTTTACTTGGAAGATATCACTGTTTCCATTTGGCATTGTGGTAAATGTGATGGGGAGTTTCTTGAATGTGACTACCGATACATACTAAATGTTTACTTGGAAGATATCACTGGACACCTTCATGGTGTCATATTTTTTGATGATGATGCAAACCAACTCATGGGAGTTTCTGCGAAATACCTATGCCTCCTCTCAACTGAAGCAACATCAATTCTTGAAATAGCCCAGAAGATCTGCAACAAACAATTTCTTCCTACTCTTTTAGTTAGAACATAGACCTTATGTGGAGCTGCATGGCTAAAGGTTGTAATTGTGATGGTTGAAAACATTTAATCGACAATTTCAGCTGGACATTCAAATACATAAGTTGTTTCGACTTGATACTTAATCATTCTTTATTGTATGTAATGAATTGCCTCAATTCTCAGTTTTTTGTCCTTATTTCATGCTTCAACATAGCAAGGTTTTTTTTTAACTCGCTTTTAGGACTTATATCTTGTAGTCTCATAGTTCCACTGTACAAGATATCACTTAAAATTTTGAACCTCAATTGTTGATGCAACCTATATGGCCGCTTTTGAATATAATACTAATTTTCTACTATGTTTATTTATAAAATAAACAACCTTTTTCTCTTCTTTCTTAGCACAACTTGTCATTCTTCTGTACAGAACAACTATTGCATTTATTGTTTTTTTTCATATATTCTTTGTCATACTACACTTTGGTCTTCTATATTGTTGATTTCTTACAGTTATCAAAAGAGAACTTGAAAAAAATTATTTACTCCATAAATGTTATTCTAACGTACATAGTTGGTTCCCAATGCAATCACTTAACATTTTCTTTATATATTCTGTTTTATATCCATATACTTTCCACTTAATACAGATACAAAATGTATCCTTGCCATCAATTAAAGCTTCCAATTCTTTAACAAGTTTACGCTTTTCTTGTAGGAATCATGCTGAACCATGACAATGAACAAGCCAATGCACAAAGAAGACTTGTATATGCACAAAATAGAGATAAAAACAACAAGAAGCAATGCCTTCTTTATAGAGATGCTTGTCAACCTATGGATATGTCTTCTTTGTTTTCTCTTGGCCAACCTTTTGACACACCATCCCTTCCACCCCCCATGCTAAATCCATCCAACACTCACCTTGATGATGCACACAAATGATTTTGTAAAAAAATGGACCAACTAGCTGACATGAATGTCTGCTCGATTTGCAATGAATGTTACCTTGGTATTGCAACAAAAAAGTTCCATGGTGCATACAAATTTTCTTGTTGTATTATAGAAAGAAAAGGCCATTACTTTTCATTGGAAAACAATATGGACCCGGGCATCCAACCACTTGTCCTTGCAGTACTTACACAAGTTGAAGAAATGCTCATTAGTCGTGCTAACCCAATCCTACAAGTCACACATGCCCATGGTGGTTAATATCAATATTCTGGCCATACTATTTGCTTCCCCCAAGACATTTCTAATATTTCCACATCCCTACCACATTTAATATCAGACATTGCCATCCTTGTTGTTCGCAAATGAAACCCTACAAACAATCCATATGAACTGTTTGTTAGTCAAACACGTGTTCTTGCTGCTCTTAAATATAAAATGGCAAACGATTCATACTACAAGGATGTACGAGTAAACCCAATTTCATTAGATTCTTTTCCTCTTTTTTCAATAGACATTTCACCTTTGATTCACCATGTTAATAGCAATGATACATTATCTCATTAGCAAAGCTCATCCTCTATAGTCCAACCACCAAATTCATTTGAACCCTATGAATTAGAATCCTCCTTGTTTATTCAACACAAAGAAATGATAGAACCGAGGTTAAGGAAATTAGATGCTTCTTATGCATACCAGATATCCCACTACCTCCTTCCATTGATTTCCCCCTATAGTCATCTCCCCTATCAATGAGTACAACACAAAATACCTTCTTTCCATGGATTTTCCAACCTTGTTCCCCATAGGTGCAACAATGCTTAAACAACAACACATTCATTAAGTTGATATGCACAAATATGCACTTCACCTCATTAACTATCATGACAACATATTTGGGAAGCATCTTCGCTTCCGATACAACATATACAATCTAATCATGCTTCATCAGAGTAATGCTACTGCTTATGTTTTTGTCAAAATTAACCTTGAAGATACATTCCCTCCCACATAACTTGAGCTTGTTAACCAATTGCAAGACATGCCTAATGAAAAAATTGGTGAATGGGTCGCACGATTTGGGTCTTCATTGTGTGGAACACACTCGTATTGGAACAAAAGTAGAGTTGAACTCACAAATATGATCAACCAACAAGGTACACCAATGTTCTTCTTAACCCTTAGTGTAGCTGACACAAAATGGTCGGATTTGCATGCTCTAATTCCTGGTGAATACCCTACTAGTTTAGATCAACACCATCAATGGAATATTCAAAACATCATATCAAATCCACATAATACACCACAATACATGCACAATAGATTCAAAATATTCCTTGAAGAGGTGCTTCAAAAAGGCCTTCATATAACGGATTCTTGGTGTAGGTGTTTTACTATCTCTTCCTTATCTTCATGTTTGTCACTTTATAAGATTGATTTCTAATATATTCCTTTTCCTCCCGTGTAGGTATGAATGAAAACATAGGGGATCCACACACATTCATTGCTTTATTTGGTTGGAATATGCACCAATATGGACACTTTAGACTGGGAAGATGTTCTTGCAGTTGAAGCTACAAAACACCTTTTTGACACATATGTTACAACTTGGAATTCTTGTAACGCTCAATTGTCCACTTTTGGGTTAAATTATTCTACTACAAATAATCCATGTAGTCTTGCATCAACATCCATATTTGTATCAAACTACTCATTTGACTATGAAGAACTTGTAAATTTTGTTCAAAGGCACACCAGATGTTCAGAATCAACTTTCCCTCATAAAAAAATGAACATCTATTCAATGTCGCTATGGTTTTCCCTATGACTTACAAGCTACTTCTTCCTTATTCATTGATGAAAATGGACATAAAACCTACAATCTTGTAAGAAATGATTCCCTTCTAAATATTCACAACCCTACAATACTTTCAATATGGAGTGCTAATGTTGATTTCCAACGTATTCTTTCTATACACACTATCCTCAAATACATTTCAAAGTATGCATCAAAAGTAGAGCCAAAATTAGAAATCTACCATGTGTTTCTCTCTTGCCTTGCACATTCAACACCAAGTGATGATCCCGTTCTTTAGCCAATCAAGCAATTCCTTGCATGAATAGTTGTAGAACGAGACATTAGTGCACAAGAGACATGTCACATTCTCCAAAAACTTCCTCTTGTTCTTTGTATCCATCACTTTTTTTCCCTAAATTTCATCCAAAGTGTCTCCCGCCATGTTTGTAATGACACTACTAACACCCCTCCAACCCCCCCTTCATATTTGCATACATGGAAAGACCCCTTGCTCTTGAACATTTAACCCTGCTTGAAGCTTCTCGTTCTTGGTCTTTCGCACCTAATAGGAAAAAAAATCCATGGAAACCAAAATTGCATCACAATATTGTTAGATTATTTCCACAATTCACATCGATTCCTCCCTTTCATTCTTCAACTTTTGAACAATTTTGTTGGAGCGAACTTTTTCTATACAAACCTTTTCGTTCCCTCTGTGAGGATATTGGAACACCAAGTTCTAAAATTATTTCTCATTGGAATCACATTAAAGGAACATATGTTGTGTGGCATGTTGAATTCAAACAAGAAACCTCTACACCTCCATATGATGATTCAAACTCCGATCCAATTTCCTTTCCCTTGCCCCATACCATGGATGAATGGGAACTTCTCTCTCAAATGCTGCCAGGAAAAAAAATCTAGATTGATGACCTTGAAATGATTGGACATTGTGATTTTGAAAAAAATAATAATTGGACACATAACAATATACCCACCGATTTGCATGAGACAACGATATCATTCATTGACCTCAATCACTTGTCCACCCAACTACATGAAGACACCCCATTGTTTTCCAATTCACCCGATTCCTTGTCTCCCACACAATGCATAGCCTTTGATCTTGTCATTTACCATTTTAGAAACACTACACTTGCTCAACCACTCAAAATGGCCATTGAAGGTACTACAGGCACCAATAAATCTTACCTCATATCTTGCGTGAAATCTGCACTTCAAACTACATTTGAACAAAATGCATCCCCACTGCTTCTCCTAGCTCTAACTCTTGCTGCTTCCTTTAACATACATGCACTTACAATACATTATGATCTTCGAATACCCATTGTTGAATTTCACCCTCTTTAAGGCCAATCCCTTTCAAAAATTCAAGATGAACTCCACTGTATTTGCTCTATTCTCATCGATGAAATGAGCTTTATTGGACCAAAAATTTTAACTCAAATTGATGCACGCTTACGCCAATCTTTCTCATCGCATTGTACAATCCCGTTTGGTGGTTGTTCCATGATCCTTCTTGGTGACTTCGGGAAATTTCCTCCTATAAAGGAAATCCCCATGTATATAGGCTCATCCCTTGGAACTCCTCTCTGGCGTACATTTGATACTTTTATCACGCTCAAAACCATTTTCAGACAACAAGGAGATAACCCTTCTCAAATTTTCTTTCACCAACTGTTACCAAAAATTTGAAATGCACCACCAACTGTTGAATATTGGGCACTCCTAATGAAAAGAACAACCTTATCCCCTTCACATGCATAAAACTGTTCATTTGAACAATCTACCCACTTGTATGCCATTAATAGCTCTATTGCACTACACAGCAAACACATGCTCAAACACCTTAATATGCTAAATGCACATTACTTTGCAAAACAGAGAAACAAACATGTCCACCAATCCATAGATGATGAATAGATACCATTAAAGGTACTTCTTGCTATTGGTCAACAAGTCATTTTAACTGCTAATTTATGGGTTGGAGCAGGCCTTGTTAACAACTCACTTGGAAAAGTCACCGACATTGTCTACAACTCCAACGAACAACCTCCTAGCTTACCATCCTTTGTTGTTGTCAAATTCCTCCATTACAAAGGACCCTTATGGGATGCTTCTAATCCTACTTATGTTCCCATCTCTCCCATAACAAGAGGAATGCATAGGCAACTAACACTTCATATGGCACGGGGTTTAACAATTCATAAAGCACAAGGTATGACCCTACAAAATGTAACAATAGATATTGGAAACATTGATAGACAAGGGCTTACGTTCACTACAATATCAAGATTTAAATATCTTTCAAGCTTTCACATTTCTCTAGATTTCCCTTTTTCTAGATACTCTCAAATGCAAGACAATCCATATGTCCAATGTAGGAGAGAAGAGGAAAGCTTACTTGCTTCAAAGTCTTTAAAACAAAAATCTGGTTGCAGCTTTTCATTGTTTTCTCTATAGATGTACTATTTTTCCTCTAAACATATATTTGTGATCATAACACTTCTTCTATTGGTCACACTTGTGTTGTTCCCATTATTTAATCTATTGTTATAATTGCAAAGTAAATATAATGTTCTTGTTCTTGAGATGTATCATTTACTTATATGTTTCCCCATTTATTGGTTCAATTCAACAAAGGAATTAACCACTTTATCACATGTTCCTTTGTTAGCATCAAATTCAAATTTGCTTTCATCTACTTTAATGTGTTACTATGTTCTGTTTCAGTATGTCCATGTTGTATTTCCTATATATTTTTTATTACTCGAAAAACTATCATTTTATATGTTGTAATTATTTCTGAATATATGATTTTATGATTTGAATGCTTTCCTAATCTCTGTGAATGGTTGATATATCTATGTATGCATATCATGGAATTATGTATTTTGAATGGTTGAAGGGTGCAGAGAGTGTTTGATGAACCTCTATGCATGAAATGAATGAGTAAAATCTATGTTACCAATCACTGAGAGGATCGATTCTCCTTCGTATAAGTTCTGCAGAGTTGAAGTTGGGTAGATATTAATTGATCGATTCTCTAATCAATCAACAAAAGATTGCAGAGAGTACATTAAATTCATTCGACAGAGATTAGATGGTCCAAATTAAATGAGAAAATATGGATCGATGATAGAGAAAGAGATCATGAAATGAACCTTCCTAGGAAATAACCGATCCGTAAAGTAAAATGAAGTTATGCACTTGATCATAGATCAATGGTCAGGAAACATTCCGCAAGAGATCGATGGTTCTATGGAATATGTACTTTTTGCAGTACCGTTGATTTCTTGTGGACTCTTCCCTGACCATTGATCTGAGATTTGACGCAGATTGCGGAATGCGAAACATGGATTGTGGATGTTCCCAACCTTTTCGAAATTGACTTCTGCAAACCTCTTTCCGCAAATTTTATTCTACGCCTTCAATCTCTTGTGGAGTCTTTCTAGACCGTTTATCTTCAGATTGTGAATTGCAAAATGCGGAACCACACTTTCCCATTTTTGGACCTCTGCAAATTTGTTTCTGCAATTTGCTTGGACCGTCGATTTCTTGTGAGTTCACTCCTGATCGTCGATCAGATGCAGATCTCACTACAAATTTGTAGATCGTTGTACAACCATAGATCTACTATGAGATTTCTTCTAACCGTCAATCTTGGATCAGATTTGGCTTCCGTAATTCTCTTTCCCCAACTCCTGTGAATCGTCGATCGTTTGGTGGAATACTTTCTTGACCGCCGATATTCGGATGGCGTATTGCGGACTGTGGGTTTTCCAAATTTCTTCAAAATTGGTTTTCGCAAATCCCTTTCCACAAATTTTCTTCCACGTCATCGATCTCTTGCAGAGTCTTTCCTGAACGTCGATCTTGCAGAATGTGTATTGCAGAATGCGGATGTTCCCAAAATTTTCAAAATCAGCTTCTGCAAATCTCTTTCCACAACTTTTATTCCGTGCCGTCGATATCTTGCGGAGTCTTTCCTAACTGTTGATCTTCATATTGTGGATTGTGGAGCCACACTTTCCCATTTTTGGACCTCCATAAGTTTCTTCTGCAACTTTGTTTCCACAATTTGTCTGCACCATCGATTTCTTGTGGGCTCACTCCTGATCGTCGAGCAGAAGCGGATCTCGCTACAAATTTGTGGATCAGTCTGCAACCATATATATGCCACACATTTTATTCTAAACATCAATATTAGATCAGATTCAGCTTCAGAAATTCTCTTTCCGGAACTCCTATGAACCGTTGATCGCTTTGTGGAATCCTTGCCTAACCATCAATCTTCAGATTGTGGATTGAAGACAACGGGTTTTCTAAATTTCTTCAAAATGGGATTTCACAAATCTATTTCCACAACTTTTCTTCTGCATCATCGATCTCTTGTGGAGTCTTTTCTTATTGTCAATCTTGTGGATTCTGGATTGTAGAATGCAGATTGCGCATGTGCCCAAATTTTTCTAAATCAGCTTCTGCAAATCTCTTTCCCCAACTTTTCTTTCGCTTCATTGATATCTTGCAGAGTATTTTCTAACCATTGATCTTCGAATTGGGGATTGCGGAATGTGGAACCACACTTTCCCATTTTTGGACCTCCGCAATTTTCTTCCGCAACTTTGTTTCTGCAATTTTTATGGACCGTCGATTTCATGCGGGTTCACTCCTGATCATCGATCACATGTGGATCTCTCTACAACTTTGCGGATCCCTCTGCAACCACAGATATGCTTTGGGGTTTCTTCTAACCTTCGATCTTAGATCAGATTCACCTTCCGCAATTATCTTTTCACAACTCTAGGGAACTGTCGATCGCTTTATGGAGTCCTTTCATGACCGTCTATTTTGGGTAGTGTGTCAAATAATTTTATAAAATCAATAAATCAACATAATAGATTGGCTTTATTATTGTGGCACTCCTCCACAATGATTTTAAGCGCAACAATGTGGTGCATAGTTGAACGATAGATCATAAATATGACTTGGCATATAACTCTTTTTTGTGGCTTTATATAGTGCAGCTAGTGGCATATAGTGCAACTAGAAAGGATTCAAATCAATCCCACATAGAGATAATTCTATCCCCAAGTTATTTGGGATCACTAGGTCCTATGGATACAAGGACTCCACTGACAAAAAGGTTTTCAGATCTAAGAGATCTGCTCTTTCTTCAGGGAAGATCCGAGAAAGGTTTGAAGTAATGACTCTAGAATAAACTGTCCAAGGAAACTATGATAGTGATTGTAACAGGTTTTAGGTAGGGCAGTTATAACATATAATTGATAACATGAAAATAATTACTCAATGTATAAAAATATAAATCAAGTTCACTTCATTTAATCAACTTTAAATAAAACCAAACAATGACAATTGCAATTCTCTACTCAAAGTATTGTAAGTGTAAAATTTTCCTATCAAGTAATACCAATTGAAAAATTAGTATTAAGGATTAATAACTATTCATCAGTTGCAGAAAAGAACAGGTCAATTAAATAAAGACATTTATTCAATGCACATTTAATATGCCAATATTGTAATGAAACATCAATACATAAACTTAACCTATTCAACATATAAGCAACCTATGATTAGTATGCCAAATAGATAGAAGAAAGACTAGAATTCATGAAACACATTTAATGAATAACCATAGAACATAGCATAAGTAACAATGTAATTTATTTAACTTGCAAAACATTACAATATTAAAAAACTATAGAGCTTTCCTGATATGTCTTTGGTAGTCTCTTCTCTTGTAGTTCTCCTAGGATTAATCATGGTAATCCCCCTTCTTAGGAGGTACTCTTCCCCTTAAATAATACTACAAATTTTACAAGAAAAAAAACTTCCCAAGATGTGGGATTCAAAATATTTTAGTTTCATGATTTTCCAAGGGAAGAACGCCACTTGGAAAAAGCAACCATTAAATCTTGGATTTCCTTAAATTGAGCATTCTGTAGATGCAATTCTGCTTTACATATTAAGGAAACAATCTCCTTTTTCTTGATCTTCATCCATTATTTGAGGAATAGATCAATCCTAATTAATGAAGCAAGAGGTGTCTCAACCCACTTCTTTATTTCATCCATGGTAAGCTGAGTGATATCCAATATATGCTCCTTGACTTTAGAAAAATCTCTCTCAATTTTCTCCAATTCCAATTTCAGAGGCATAGCCTCATTAATAGGATCTAATAGTGGTAGATCTAGATAACCGAGCAATGTATATGAAGAAAACCACCTCCTTTTGTAGGCCACATGTCCATCTTTAATGATGGATTTCACTCGATCACAAATACTCTCCTATGTTTCTATCGTCACCCCAGTTTTATTAAGCTTGAGCTTATCTAAGATTGGCAGATCGAGTGGTATTTCCTTGATGTACTTCTTCTAGTCTACGATGTGGTCATAAGATCTGGTTGCATCCTTTTTCCTCTTACTATGATCATGGAGAACATCCGATTGATGCTCAAATGCATCATACAGTTCCTACCTTTCATTCAATCCTTTAAACAAATTAACCATCCCTTCATAATACTCATCATGTAATATGCAAGCTAATTGTTTAAATTCTTCTCTTGTGAATTTGGAGAAGGAAGAGGTGGTAGATGCAAGTTGGACATATTTGAGTTGCTGCTAAAATATAGAAATCTTCTCAGCCTATTGGTTAGTTAGGTGATCTTCCTTCTCTAGCTGGCGCTTCAGATAATAATTCCGTCTTTGAAGCTACTTTATCTTCTCCTCATATTCTTCCTTTAGATGTTGGATTTCTTGCCTATGGTGTGCATTAGCCTTTGCTAGGTCATGTTTGGAATTTTGCAGTTCTTGTTCCTTATATTCCAACTCTTTATTCAGTTGATACATTGAATCAAAATATCCCATAGCAACTCTTGTGTCCAGGGCTTCTTGTTTAGTATCATAGGAGTCCCTCTTACAAATAATCTGATTTGGGACTGCCCCGTTATTGAATGTTCCTTCCCTTGATATTTTAGATCCCTTCTCCACCACAACCTTATCTTTCCTACTCCATAAGTATTTTCTTAGAGAGACCACTGCATCTTCACGAAAATTGACCACCTCCTCTGTGGTTGAGATGGTTCCCTCATGAATAACAACTATAGTTTCAGGCTGTGAAGCTTCAAGAATGGGGAATTCCATGCTAAGGGGTGGAATAATGGTAGAATTTGTAGGAATAATAGGTGCAAGGGATGAAGAAATAGAAGTGGGGATAGGTGTAGAAGTTTCAAGGGAAGAAACTGTGGGGATGAAAGGAGTATCTAGTTATGGAATAAAGGAATGTTGGGATGTGGAGGTAGTATGAAGTCCTGATGAGGTTAAAAAAATACGTGAAGTAGAGAGAGGGATAGAAAAATGTGGTCCTTGTGGTACCAAGAGCGTGCCACTGGTAGCAAAAAGAATTTGAGACAAACTAATCTCAGAAAAAGAATATTGGGGAAATGAGGAATAAAAAATGCTCCTAGCTAACTGGGTGGTTGTAGCGGATGAAGTCATGGTAATGAAAACATCAATAGGAAAGGTGGAAGGATTGTTTTCCTCCTCCAGATCACTGTGGATATAACGTACCTCAACATTGGCTTGTGGCAATGGTTCCGCTTGCTGAATTGGAGGAACTTGCACGATTTGTTGTTCATGTTGTTCCACCCTTTGAATTGCTTGTGGTGGATGTTGAGGTATTTATTCCTACGAATGCACTTGTGGATTGGCCTCATGAACTTCCATCTTCTTTGCTGGAGGTTTTTCCATATCTGGTTGTGCTTCTAACTATGAGCCAGGCTCTCCAGACTTTTCTTGAATTTTGTTGCTCTGTTCAAGATTTTCAATATGGAGGAATGTTGTGCTTTTTCAAGGCCTTCAAGAAAATCATTACCTTTATCCTTTGACTTGTCAGCAGGAACAGTGGAAGAGCTAGATAATGCATCCTTAGCCTCCTTTTCTGCATTTTTCCTGTGTGCATTCTCTTCCACTTTCAATCGGATCTGTTTAAAATGTAGGGAAAATATTTTCAGTTATTTATGATATTGGAACATGTGAGTCTTCTCTAGAGGAGTGGGAATCCTAATCACCACCTATGAGAAATAAATAACACCTATGTATATGGAATCATTAGGAAAATCTTGATGGGAACATGCGATTTTATCATGCTCCTATACAAAATGATTTCCAGTGAATCCTTGGGATCATTCATTCTTTTGGGTGCCTCCCCTAGGTTCATTTATACAATGGATTTTCCCAAGATAACAACATGAGTGCAATTTTACAACGTTAAGAATCCAAAATTCAAAGGAAACTGTGGCCAACACTTCCTCTTAGTTGCTGTAAGATTTGGGAAGACCCCATCAATCACAGTCTGATATGCAATCTCTTGTAAGACCATTTTGTCCAGGACTATTCTCGGCAGTAGGTGAACTCTTTTTCTACCCCAAATCCAAATGTATGAAAAGTATTCACCTACATACAAATCACCCATTAGAGAAATCAAAGATCTATCCCTCTCTGAAAAAAGTTGGGGCATATCCCTTGAAAATCATCTCGTACATTGACCCTATAAAGTGGTCACAAATCTCATATATCTGAGGAACACAGTTATCCTCCCACAAATCTGAGCAGTAAATGTGGATGGGCGAAGAAGTCTTGGTCGAATTCCATCCCATGGTCGTGAATGAAGAAATCACACAAAAGACGTGCACGACATACCCTGACATGTAGAAATTCGACTTCTTAGATGCCAAATTCTTCTGATATTTTTCAATTTCTTCCTTGAGCACCACTGACGGGATTTGTGCCCAATTGAAGGATTCAGCTGTAAGTAATATGTGATGGGATATAGGATCCCATTCAATCTTGAACTCTATGCAGTTGGGTAATCCATATAGCTGACAAAACATAGCTTCTAGTAGTGAAAATTGCTCTCTAAACCATTAAATGGGGTAGGCCTTGTCTACTTTGGGGATAAAATCTGCAGGGTTATCCAACCAATATTTTATCACTTCCTCATAGTCATACTGGCTCATGGTCGCGTCAAGAAATTGGGTCTTGAGGAGTTGTTGAGGAGGTTTGAGAGAATATGCTCTTGCGAATATGTCTGGGTGGAAGGAAGATACCGAGTTTCCAGTGTAGTCGTCGAAATACCATTCTTTAGGGCTTGCATGGTCAAGTTACCACTTGACTGGGTCCATGTACAACATGAAAGTAGGTCTGGATGCAATGCAACGAAGTTGAGAATTGCCAATTTTAGCATATGTAGGCTGGTCATGGGTAATGGAAGAGAATTCATTGTTGTCGAATATGGCGTAAATTATAGACCATTCCAGATAGAGGGTTTTAGACACTCATCCACTACTGTTAATGAAGATACCGAAGTCTGGATCCTTTCTCTTTTGCTCATTTAGAGCGGTCTTAAACTCAGTGTTTCTGGACATACTGGAAGACTTGGAGGTAAATTTTGATAGAAATTTGGCCACCATGATTAAAATTTACTACGGTTAAAAATAATAGAAACCAAATGCAAAGAGTAAGAAACTTACCAGTGGACAGCTTGGAGGTCAATTGGTGAGCTGAACATGAAAATTGCAGCAAAAGTCACAAGCGTAGTGAAAAGTCGTAAGTGAAAATGGTAAAGAATTCATAAATTCAAATGAATTAAATAAGGTAGGGCTCAAAGGTAGAATAGATATGGGCCATAGATCTTGCAAAAAATGAAGGTTGAGATTAGAGTGGGAAACCAAAATGCGGAGATGAAATAAACCAAAAAATTTAGATCTTATTATTTCTGCAATCGACAATCCAAATTGTGGGTTTCAGAATGCAGAGCGAGGTTAGTAACAAAGAAAAAACCTTTAAAGTTTCGTAATTTGCAATCCGCAGAAAATTTGCAGGTTGCGGGACAACAATGTTGCAAATTATATTTTTATTGAGTTTCCACTTTCAACAATCTGCATTATGGGTTGATGAGTGCAGGAAAACAACTTCCTAAAACCACCCAAAAAAGTAATTTCACAATCCATTTTTTAGTTGCAGAATGTAGGTTGCGGAAGCACAAAACATATATAAAAGAAAGAGGGACCTTCCGCAATCCGCAAAACCAAAAAAATAGTTTTTTTAATGAAATTTATTTAAAACCAAAACACAGTACTTACAGTAAAGAAGATAAAAAAATCTCGTAACAAGACCATGGCTTCGAAATCCAATTGAATGGATGAGTGGGGATCCCATTTTACGCTGTTAAAATGGGTTATGTTGCTGCGAGCAATAGGACGTGAGATTACGAAAGCCAATTTTTCAAAATTACAATTGCATATAACTCGCAATCTGCAATCCGTGATTGCGGAAACAGAGTTGTGAAAAATCTATTGTGGAAACAGTGTTGCAGAAAGAAGCTTGCTGAAAGGGAGCTTACAAAAAGGTTGAGTTGCAAAAAGACTCAATTATGGAAAAGTTGAGTTGCGGAAAGACTCAATAGTTTTACCCTCTCAGCATTCCTTTGTGTAACACCCCGGTTTTGACCCCACTTGGATTAAATATACATGATACATATATTGTAAATAATCTTGGTGCAGAGCTAAAGGCCAAGGCCCCACCATTGATTTGGTTATGTTGTGTTTCAGATTTGGAATTGTCGCCGATGGTATATCGGGACATACGACATATATTAAATTGTGGCATCATGTAAACACACATTTTAATTAAATAACCCAACCAGTTATGTTCACTGCAACTAAATAGAGAAGGGGCATGATTCCAAAGGATAAGGAAGGGGAATATTGAACATTGAGTCATTGGGGAAGAGCCATGTGTCACTACTCTCTTTTGCTCATTACCACCTTAGTTATTCCGTTGTTAGTTGGGGCAGCGATTTGCTGGTAGAAAGACCACTACGCTCACACTCTCTCCACAATGCATCTTTTGGCCTATCCACTATCCCAATTGTGGTTGTTCATTCACCTTCACGCGGACTGAGTTAAAAGAATCCACAATTCATTGTTTGAGGGTTTGGTTCTCCTCTTCCTCACCCTTTGCTGGTCCGCGAGCATGTTCTTTCTTCCTGTCCATGCACAGAGTCTACGTTTACTCCACCATTATGAGACCTGTGTAACGTTCTGTTGCTCTATTTGTTAAATCGTGATCGTGATTACATTCCCAGTTTTGGCTGACTGCGTCTTCCTCCCTCACACATAGATTGGGAGTCTGTTCCTTTTTCCCATTTTCTGTCTGTGTAATTTTTCTCCAGCAATTGCATTGATGATTGTGTGCTGGGGGTTGTTATAGCTGATTTTACCACTCCAGGTGAATCACACTTGTATGGCCTTCCCCTGTCCCTCTGCAGAATCCTTACACCCCTTGGACCATTTTTTGTCCTTTGATGTTTCCTTGATCATCCTTATAAACATGTGTAAATTCATATACGCGACTTTTAAACCCTTAATCGCGTATATACGCGGGTTTGACCACTAAAACCGTGTACATCGGGATGTGTACAAAATCCAAATCCTTTTGGAGTTTTCCTTGACATGGATTTGACTCACTTGACTCCTGGCCTTCCATATGCCTTTAGATCGCTCTGATTTGACCTTTCATTACCCCTTTGAAAAACTATATCAGGAACTCTATGGTACATTGAAGGCATATGAGATAATTGAGAGCAAAGAAACTATAGTCTATTGTTGCCGGAACTTGTGCTTGAGTCTGCATCCCTTTGTCTCTTGGAGCACTTTTGTGTTCTTCCCAAGCTTGCCTTTTGCTTATGAGATTTCTATCAAGAGATGGAGGATTCAAGTGGTGGGGGCCCAAGTGGGGGATTTAGTTTCTTCAATTTGCAGACGTGCCAACAGAGGTTGTATCCATTGTAACCTTTGATTTGATATTAATAGAAATATCTTTTCCTGTCCAATAATGTATGTTTGAATGAATATTTTATCCATGGGATGATTTCAAATGCTTATACATTGTTGATTATATATGCTAGAATAGATCTAACACCAATATATATAGTATGCTTGTATTGTTTACTTGTTGTTGAGGAAGTAATCTATCAATTCAAGATGAAGTTGGAAAGCTCAACGGGGATCTACTTCAACCATCCGGAACAAGGTACGAGGACTGATCCTTTAGTGTTAGATATTTAATTTCTATTGCATATTGGAAAGGATTGATTTCTAGAGTCAAGCTGTCTGCTGTGGTACCCCAAGCCATAGGAATTTCTCTCCATAACAAAATTTGCAACTCCGTTGGGGACCAAACCCAGAATCTCTGGTTTTGCAGACCAGTGCCACTTTTGTGTTGAAACCTGAGAATTGGCGACTCCACTGGGGAGTTCCTAGTCATTTTTCCTTTGGGGGTTTTTATCAGCACAATGGGCTTGATATTCTTGACTTGCTCTTTGTTTCTCTGTGTTTCTGTGTTGCATTTTATAGTATGTTCATCCATGGACACTCCCCTTTATTGGTTTGACCCTTGGCCTGCTTTTTACCACTGCCTTCTCTGTATATGCAGGTTTTTGGCCAAAATCCGCGTATACATGCAGGTTTTTGGCCAAAAGTCGTGTATATACGCAGTTGTTCTTTAAACAGTCACGTACATCCTCCCTTTTGGTGATTTTGATGTTGTGGGAAGTTGTTGGGTGGGTTGTGAGTGTGTTTGGGTCTTCCTTGGGTCTGATGTTGTCTGTTGGATGCTTCTTTTGTGACTAGAAACCATTTTTTCATTGATTTTTCTTTGAAAGTAGTTTTAGTCATTTATCCTTTTTGTTTTGCCATTAGTGCATTACTCTTTTTTTTCTTGGTGTCTTGCTGGGCTTGTCTTTTATACTTGCTTCAGAGACTGAGAGTTTTAGATGACATTTATTGCATTTTTCATTCTTTTATATTGAAAAATACAAAGTGGTTGCACTGATAGTTGCATCTTAGATATGGATTTGAGGAGGTACTTGCATTGGATTGCTTGGATGAGAGTTGTGTTTAGGCTTTCATATAGTAAGGATTGCATTGACATTGAAGGAATGATTTGTTATGCATCTCATGTAGTGGCATACCCTATTTTTCATTTGACAAAGATTGCACTTAGCATTGTTTGTTATGGTGTGCATATTTATTTCACTGCTGAGTCATAATGTCATTAGTTGCATGGCCATTTCCCTTTGAGTAATTACAGCCAATTAAAATCAACGCATAATAAAATGAATTACACTCTTTTCTTTTATAGGGTGCACCAACAAGATTAGGTTTTAGGGTCTTAGAATAGTTCATTATGAGTAAATTATCCAAGACCACTAAACAACAACATGTATGTGTCTGTCCAAGTGAGTGTATGAAATCCTTGGTATAACCAGTGTTTCTCAGGATCCTCCTCTCAAAAGGGAGTTAAGCACGAGGCAGTGTGAGCGGTTATTGATTAGGATGACCCCTAGTCATAACTGAGTAGCACCGGAGATATTTCCAGGATTGTATTTGTATCTGGGGGCTCTTTCGAGAGTTTCTGGCTTTGCTACCTTGCCCATACGGTCAATCCCACTTGCGACTGTCCGCCTGAGCATTAATTATATTGAGGTGACCTTAGTGGCCTTACTTAGGTTATCGAGGGGGTATTTGCAGAGGTTATTCTGCAGGTGTCCTGGCCAGGTAAAGATCGGACAACACAGTCGCTTTATGCGTTGAAGCTAAGGGCCACTATAATTGGTTACGTACCTTTGCTTGTAGTGTATGGGATTTTCAAGTCTCTCCTAGGTGAGACATACCTGCTGCATTCGGGAGCTCACATATCCTCCCCTTGGCTTTCTTGTATTTTGGATGTAGATTTTCTTAGGAGTGTACTCTTTGTGCGCTAGTTGTCCTTTGGGATCGTGGTTACTTGAGTATATTTATGCTCTCTTGAGTTCGGGTCCTTTTATTTTTGACATGCCTAGTATTCTATCACCTGTCCTTGGTCCTAGTACAGACCTTGGTGTCAGACTTGGGGGCATCACAACCCCTTACTGTGCTCATAGTTTTGGGAATGGTCATATTCCATCCTCTACTCCATTTGTGGAGGATTTTTATTCCCGTAGCTCGGTCTTTACACTAGTGGTCACCCTCATGGGGGTGGTGGTGGATGCATGAACGTTGGGTCTACACCTTACTTTCCTTTTTATGTCCCATCGTTTACCGCATTGTTTCCTTTGGGATCATTTGTCATGATCATTCCTCCCTATTCCCTATAGTTTCACTACTACATTTCGATCCAAAATCCGACGGCGCATGGATTTCTTTTTTTAAACTTACCAAAAATCACAAGGATAATTTTTTTTTTTCTAAATGTGGCCATAAGCGTCGCTTAAGCGACGGCTAGTCTCATAAGCGTCGCTTAAGCGACGACGCCTCATCAAAAGTGGAAGTCTCTTCACCTTTTTTTTTCCATCATCAAAGTGAAATATAAATAAGCAATCATATTAGAAAAAAAAGTAAAACAAGTTTAAAATCATCAAGAGATTCCAAAATCCTTTATATGATTTGTCTTTTCTCTCCTTCAAGGGGTTGTCAAGAAATATAAACATTTAATTTCAATTTTCATGGTCATCTTCATCTTCATCAAATAGGGTCATATCATGTTTGTTGGCAAGTATGGTTTTTCCCCTTCTCTTTTCCTTTTGACTGGATATATATCTTTTTCTTATTTAGTATGAACTGCAATTCTGGTATGTTGACTTTTACATCATTTTTTATTTTAGCATGGGGATCTTCAAGTCATGTAAAGTTTAATTTGCTTCATTTCCATCCTTTGTAAATAATAGGCCCAACTTGTCATATGGTAATCTATGACTAGTCCAATTGTCCAATTTTACGTTACTAATAGTGTTTTCCATGAAGATACCATGTATATCCACTAAATATGTTATGGTGGTCTCGTTATAATACATTTGATACAAGGTCTCTAGTCTAAATTCCTTTATCAATACAATTATGGTGGCATATTTATACAATTTTAGAAAGTGTTGCTTATCATTTTGTAAAGTGTCAAATTCTCTTCATTGTTCACTAAGTCAATATTGATGATGATTATGATGATGAAGATATGTTCCCTATCACCTTATTTGTCTAATATGGGGCTTAGTATCATATATCTGGTTCATATTAGGGTCATATGTGTACCCTAATACTAAATGTGTAGTAACTAATTTGGGATTGAGAGCATAACTTAGCTTAAATACAATGTAATATTGATCCCTAAGGATATATCACCTCAGATAGTACTTTTATTGCAATAGTTTACTAACATGAATTGATCTAGCATCCTCCTTTAAAATCGCTGTCGACATTAAATATATAATATAAAGAATAAGTATGAAACAAATCACGTCTTAAGTTGCGATTTAATAAAAAGGAAATACTCTTTTGAGTTCACAAACGACACAAACTACCCTTATCACAAACCCCCAATATCATTGAATCGGTCCATGGTGATCACGGGAATCCAATCCGAAATTAATGGTTTCCTGCCATAGTTACCCACTACCCATTTTTTTATTTTGTATCTGAAAACTAATACAAACAATGAGAAATGGACCCATGAAGAGAAGTGGTATTTCTCCTCAGAACAAAGTTCCTTATTAATACATTGCGGACAGCAACGAAGGATAAGGATGGATATGGAAGCTTTGGGTAGGAAGTTGGGTCTTGCAGAGAACAAAACATCCATTAGAAAAGTCAAGGAGCTAAGGCGCCTTAGCAATGTGCATTTTGATTCATCGACATTTGGTGTGGTATGTCAATTCAAAGAATCCTCTCAGGCTTATAGCAGTACTTTAATTTTTGCACTATATTTTGTATATAGTAGACAAAAGGGACCTTGATTCCTTGTTTTTGTTCACAGGGCGAGGTTTGCAAATCTGTGCTCTGCTTTGAGCTAGCCACTACCAAGTGAATCTCTAAATCTTTCCTTATAAGAGCTTTGTTCTCTTCTGATAAATGCCAAACTAGGTTTTATACCCAACTAGCTTTTATATTCTGTTCAGATTTTTCAATACATATCAATAGATCTATACGGAGTTCATTGCCTGGAACTGCTTCTGGGTTTCTTATTTCTTACTGCACTGAGAGAAGCGAGGTGTTGGGGTTGGGGTGGGTGTGATCTATAAATACTTTGTATGTGCATATCAATGCATTGTTTTCATCTAAACCTGGGTCTGATATGCACCTTGAAGTTGTGTGGCATGAGGATGTTATCTGGAATTCTCAACCCAGGTGTGATATGCACCTCAGATTTGCAAAGCTGAAGGATGGAATTAAGGTAAATGGTTGGCATTTCGAATATTAAACTCACGCATGCACCCTATATTTTTTCAATCATGAGGAGCATATTAGACCTGGTTGTAGAAGGACATGCGTGAGCATATCTATTTTCTCTACCTCAAATGAATTTTAGATTATGACAATGTAAATGTAGTGTCCGTTTGATTTACTCGAGGCCCATTTTTGCAGACTGCAGTTTCCTTTTGATAGACAGAAGGCCATTAAGCTCAGTGGCATGTTAGAGAAGGCCTACACAAGATCCTTGAATGCAATGCAGAATGCTCTTGGTGTCAGGTGATTAAAATTTGTCAAAAATTGCATTATAAACCACTGAGCTCAGAAGGTGTTCAAGGCTCAGGAAGAGTAGCTTGGATTTATCAAGATTTTCTTTAGGGTAGAGCTATAGTGGTCACCTCAAATGAATTTTCCAAATTCATGTGGGACAGGGTCAGCAACATATAACCCATCTCTCAGGGCATTTATTTTGTGGTTTCTTATTTTGAAAACTACCTCTTCAGAGTTTGTTCCACATAGAGATTCAAACAGAGATGAGTGCTAGGACCTGTATGCTGATATCATGCAATACTCTGCAATGGGGAAGTCAACCTTCTCAAGGACTTCTATGCCCATACCAAGTCCCTAAAGGTTCCCCTGCATCATAGGTCAGAGGATGCTTTCTGCCTCCGGAAGATCAAGCCAACTTGGTTTGCACGAGTTCTCAAATGATTCCATGGGACCCCTCTCAACGTACAACAAACACTTCCTACATCTTGAGGAATCCCATGACTTGTCGATCTTGAATGGTATCCCCTACTTTCCTAACTCCAACAGTTTCACATGTTTCCCTCATGTTGGGGGAATTAGTAAGGTAGACTACATCCTAGCCAACCAGGATTTGCTTCAATGTATCCTCTAGCTATTTGTTATCTAGATACCTATATTTGACCATACCCCTCTCATTTTTCCATCATGCTAACCATGCCCTGGGGGGTTGAGACCCAAGATGGACTTTTATGCAAAACACTTCCTATAGCTTAGGGATGGTATTGTAGTGCCCTGACATGCATGCTCAAAAGGGATGTCAATATTTTCAGCAAAACGCTTGATTTCCCATCCTTCAATACACAAAAAACTAACTGCTCACAAAGTGTGAGTAATGAAGTATCTTTAGATGTCTGCTCTATCCAAAATGTGTCCTCTCTTGAAACTGGGATCTTTCTCAGAGAAACTTTCCACAGACCTGCCTGGAGAAATGATAAAATTAAAGACAGCCATGCACTATGCCTTAAGAATAACCCACCCCTTTCCTTCACACTATGCTCTTTGTATAATGTTTGAATCTGAGAGAGTATATCTAGAATGATATTTGCCAGCTGTGATAGCTCCCCTGTATGTCCAAAATGAACATTATGGTGCATAATTTTGCTAAAACTTATGAAGTATTCAATTTCAAGCAACTTGTCTCTGCCCAATTTAGGACTCCATGGCAAAGCACCAGCTTCCTTAACATCAATATCTGATAGAGTGATCCATCCAAGTACAAAACAATATCTTTCAAGTATAAGCTCATGCACTTGGGAAGCTTCCCTATTCTGCCACACTTCCAAAATGCGACAAACAACAGAATAGAGATCAGACCAATTTAAACCCAGATCTTGAAGAACTTTGTGTTCTACAATACCCCAGTTATGAACCCCACTAACGTCAATCAGTTGCTGAAAGAGATCAGCCATTCCATGCTCTTCTGTGACTCCCGCATTCACATTTATAACACTTTGTACCACATGATATACCCATGATTCTAAATAGCCTGTTCCTGTGGGAAGCTGAAAAGTTCCTCCTTGTGTAATCTGTATTAACTTATTTCTTATATTGAACATCAACTAGGGTGGGAAGGTTGTAGAGTGGAGAATCATGTGCCGAAGAATCAACATCAGTCTTGAAATTAGCAAAGACCAGCAAACCAATTGTGTGTTGTTAAGTTCCACTGGAGGACAACATACATTGCTGAGGGCTATTGCATAATGTTGTGCAAGAGATATCACATTGCTTTCATTCTTCCAGAAAGTAGACTCCTCTAGATCTATTGGTTGTTCACCATCCAAGTGAAATCCTTCATTGAATAAAACAACAATATGAGTTTCGAGTAAGTGGTAACAGTGGGAGTAACACCTGTTCTCTCCATAGCATCAAATAACCTGAAAGCTTCTATGAGGTGGCATTCAC
Organism: Pseudotsuga menziesii; assembly: GCA_001517045.1. Taxonomy (NCBI): domain Eukaryota; kingdom Viridiplantae; phylum Streptophyta; class Pinopsida; order Pinales; family Pinaceae; genus Pseudotsuga; species Pseudotsuga menziesii. The sequence continues at coordinate 814,980 of LPNX010898639.1, forward strand.
TGCAAAGCACATCAATTATTGAATTATATGTGACCTCATTAGGCATAGTACCTTTTAATTCGAACTTTTGGTGTGAATTTCATTGTTTCCAGTTATTCTTGTCTATTACCCGAAGAAATTGTTAATCAGCGCCTTTGTTTCTTGTATCTGTTCTCTGAAATTTGAGATTTAGTATTTGTCTATAATGCAGATCCTTTCCATGAAGTTAAAAAGGAAGCAAGACAAGCGTAAAGAGGTGAGATCTGTTTCATTCAAATGTCAACAATTTTTGCAACACATATTTCTCAAGAAATTCGCATTTCCCTGTTGTATAAGTCGAATGCTTTGTCAATGATTTGTCTTTAAATGGTAACTAATGAGATTAAAATCTATGATTCTTGATAAGTATACATTTGTTATATTTCCTGAAAATTGAATGTTGTCATAACCGCAAGTCAATTAAAATTTCGGACCTTCAGTTTGTCTGTTGCACAGATGCACTCAATGCCAACCAATATGTTGCAAAAATCAAATATGTTGGCTGCAAACACATATACAACAATGTTAGTTTGAATGAGAGCTTTATCCTGAGAGCTTAACTGACAATTCAAGGACGATTGAAACATCAAGGGAAAAGATGGAATGCACCAAGTCAAGAGTCAGATGCCTTTGACAGTAACATAGAAGAGCAAGACCAAACTTAGGGATACCAATCTATAGAGAAATCTGATAATTCTGATTAACTGAAGGGCACTATTTTTGAGATATTTCTGGCTTTGGTGATACATTAACCGGGATGCTCCTGAAGCAGAAATGAAAGATCTTTTTCACTCTGGAGATCATTTGAGGTGATGAGTTTGTAAGATGCATCCCAGCTTCTGCTAATAACTGTGGAGCAACCAGCATGTTTGGAGCTCAAGAAAGCTCTAGTAATAAATGTGGAGTGAATAGGCATGATCAGTATTGCAATTATTAGTGTTAATCTGGGAAACATATACATTCTGGGCATTATCAGTATTATGTGGAGTGACTGTTACAGCAAGAAATTAATTGGACGGGAAATTTCCGGGACTCCGAACATCCAATAATCTTTTCCAGGCATGTATTTGTGCTTCTCATTATAAATATCATCCGTCTATTATTTTGAATTAATTTTCTCACCATTTTTCTATGTTATGTTTGTTTAATACAATGATGTGAATGGAATGTGAGATAACTGATAAATGCTGTGAATAAATGAGCCCAAATAAATCATGAAAAAGAAAACCATACACACTTATTAGTGCACCGACAGTCAGAGATTCACTTGAGTTTCAAACAGTGGGTATCTAATTAGCATCCAAAGTACTTGTAGAAAGTACTGAACCAAGTTAGTGAGCATAATATCAGAGAAAGGTTAGCTCATAGCCAAGTGGGACATTTCAGGGTCTTGGGGTCAGATGAAAATCATTGTTGTTGCAAAGACAGTGAAATGCAACAATGTTGTATTTTGATTGTGCACGAAATTTAAAATCTCTGATAGCCATGACAGTGAAATGCAATCTCTTTTAAACTGTTCATTTGTGCCAACTGTAGATACAGGGATCCACAGAAAACCAACTAGTAGTGACTCCAATTATTTTCCAATAATGCAGTTTTTACAATGTCTAGATATGAAACTTTCCTTGGAAAATTGGAAAATATGTGTAACCATTTGATGATCAATGTCACATTGTGACTTTTGGTTCCGAAGTACAACCCAAAATGATGAAAATGAAGAGGGCCTAGGACAGGTACTGAGAGCTTAATCTTCAGACATACTCTTAGCTCAGCAACAGACACAAAGCCACTATTACTTCAGTACAAGATACTTTATACTTCATATCTCATCATAAACTGGTTTGTGTTAAAACTAGCTAAATGACTATACATTTGTAATTTTGTAGCTTGTAGGTTGTAGATTTTATTTTAAACTTCTAGAAATAGGTGGGAAATTCATATTATCTAAGCACATGTGCCAGTGGTCAATTCTTTCCAATCCAACTTTCTTCTGTCTTTGTCTGTAGAGATTAGAATGGCAAGGAAAGATCCCCGTCAGCTAAGACATGCTACAAGAAAAGGATCAACATGTGAAATGTGGGAAGGTGACTTACCTTTGCTAGAAGGGCACAGATAAACCTGAGCATAGTGAAGGTAAGAAAGGTTTCTTGAGGATACCTGTCAAGT